>JANHFF010002018.1:0-187500 GCA_024542945.1 allo-octoploid hybrid of Carassius auratus x Cyprinus carpio | reverse complement strand
AGCACTAACAGTGAATCGAAACTAAAAACAGTACTGTAACAGCAGACATGTAGCCAGGGACGGACTGGGAGTGAAAAACAGCCCTGGATTTTCTCCCAAATAGGCCCACCAAAACTACAAACAGTCACTACTATCTCACAATATTACAGCAATTCTGTCGTATTTATGGTAAATAACATCACAAAACCCACGGTGACCCTGCTGACAAAAACAATAGAAACCATCACAGAAATTCTAATGATTTCCACTACAAATACCACTACAAACCATCAACTTTTAACCATTAAAACCATTAAATAATGGTATCATGTAGTGTGTGTTTGTGACATATTACATTAGGATTTAATGGTTTTAACAAAAGCCACCAACAGAAGGCGACCAATTAACAGTAGAGACCAACAGACCATCACAGTTTCCATTAAATCGAGTCACCCTTATTTATACAGTGCTTTTAACAATACAGATTGTGTCAAAGCAACTGTACAGCATTAATTAGGAAAATAGTGTGCAATAATGCAGAAGGAGAACAGTAAACACTCATTTTTTAATTAAAGTCAGTTCATCATTGAATTCAGTGATGTCATCATCCAGCTCAGTTCAGTTTAAATAGTATCTGTGCAATCAAGTCAACGATATCACTGGAAATAAAACAATACAGTTTCATTATAACCAGTAAAACCATTACAAATTATGTGATGGTTTCTATTTTTATTAAAAAAATTTCAGTAAGGGATTGAAATAAATGTATTATTGTATGAACTTAAATACTTGAAATCTATAGAAAAAGAGCAGAATGCAAAATGTATAATATGACAATAATAGACATAAACCTAGAATCTAGAAACAATAGAATTCTTCAATTTGAGTATTCACATGTCTCTCTCTCTCTCTCTCTCTCTCTCTGTGTGTGTGTGTGTGTGTGTGTGTGTGTGTGTGTGTGTGTGTCATGTTAATCAGACTCATCATCTTATAGGAGATTTCATTTACTCTATTTTCTAATTCAATATCTCTCAAATGTAACCCATTGTAGAACAGAATCGCTGCGGTCTCTCTATGAATGAATGGAATAATCACGTCAGACAATGTGAAGTAATAAATAGCAGTGAATGTTTGGAAGGGAAACTTACATAGACACTTGGCTAGATGGATATAATTAATGTTTTTCAAATTTAACAGCAGATAGTGGTATATCAAAGACATGAGGAAACATCCTCCCTACGTTTTTGTGTACCTCTGTGTGGAAATTTATCAAGATACAACGCGGTTCCCTTTCAAGGGAACTTCGAACTGCGTCCTCTAGGGGTCGCTATGGGGAACACCTCGTCGTGACCCGTCTCTGAAGCATACAAATGAAAAAACACCAACGAGTTGGCCGGCGACAGCCTCTGACGTCACTACCGGTGCGACTATAAAACAGGCACCGGGAAAACACGTCATTCTCTTCTTCGTCTTCACTGACTGTTTTGTTTCAAGCGTGCATCTGAAAGAACCGGTAAGAGCGCTCTTTCTCTGTCTATCATGGCGACTACTAGGAAGCGTTTAGACAATGTATGCATCCATGTCGGCGTTATTTGACACCTGATGACACACACGATCTTTACGTGATTTGTCAGAGATCGAAAGGAAATGAAAGAGGCCGTTTTCTTCTCGCATCCATCGGTTTCAGCATAAGAGTTTTGCCGACATCGAGGCGATGCGCGAAAACGGCTATGAGAGGATGGCCCCTGCAGAAAGAGCTTTCATTCTGCGGGGGAGACATCCTCTCTTAGTCTCCCTCCTTGCCATCTAAGCCCCTTCAAGCAATGCATCTTGCTTAAATGGCAAGGCATACGCAGCAGCAGGTCAGGCTGTGGCTTTATTACAAAATAAATGCTTCAAGCATATCAGACTGATCTGCTAAGAGACCTGGATAGAGGCGAAGGCCTTTTTCCTGATCAGGTAGCCGAGCTGCGCCGCACCACAGGCCTCTCTCCGGGCTACCAAGCAGGCCGCCTCTGCCAAGCGCAGGACTATGGCGGCCATGGTGGTGGCGGAGAGACATCTGTGGATGAACCTGGCAGACATCGGGAAGAAAGAAAAGGCTTTCTTCTCGATGCTCAGGTTTCGCCTTCTGAACTTTTCGGTATTTCCGTTGAGACGGTGATCGAGAAGTTCGGGGAGACGAAGGCGCACTCCGCTGCTTTCAGATCCTTCGTTCAACGAAGGTCCAGGTCTGAGCCCGAACAACATAGGGGTCCTGGCCTGTCTCGATCTGAGGATCAAAGACGGGCACAGAAAGCTAGTGTCGCGAGTCACGCTCCTCCCCCACCTGCGGGCAGGGGTAAGAGGAATTGTGGGTCACAAGGAGGTAAGCAGAACCTAAGGGATGTGATCCAGACGAGGCAGCGTTCTCGTCTGAGTCAGAGTGATACTGAGGTATCTACTCGTTCCCTTTAGGGATTTTTAACTTCTGCTTTTATCCTCCCCTTCCTAATTCCCCTGTAACCACCAGCTCTCCACCTGATTGAGGTTAGGTGGAAACCTCTAACGCATAACAGTCTCCTATGCTGGACCTATAATGTTTTTGGCTGGTTCTATGTTCATAGCAACCACCTTACTGATGGTCCGGACTAAAAGGAGGCGCCCCTTGAGCAGGGCTCCAGCGCAGGAGGGTGGGAGTATAAAAATAACCCTTTCTGTATATACTTATGTGTAAATTGCTGGTGGTTATGTGTCTACTAATAAACTTTATGAGTTTCCTTTGCAGTGCTCAGTTACAGTGTTTACTAAACACTCGTCAGCACCAGCCATCCGGCTTCATGTTCTGGTATTAGGCGGCTGAGATCACAGGTTTCTGCGGGAGCCTCCTTGATCATCAGGCCTGGCACAGCACCCTGAGGGGTCTCCTGGCCGCTTAGGTGCTGTCGCATCCAGCGGGAAGTGAAGGTGGCAGTTACAGAAGTCTTCTTGTATATGCTGCCTCAGGTGATGCTCCCCTCGCTAGAGGTTTATAAAATTCGAGCTTGCCTCTCCCGTGCGGTTCAGCGCCTCTGCGATGCTTAGGAACCTTTAGGTACACACGCTAAGCTCTGTGTACTTTCTGAAAACCACATGGTGGTCAGTGTGCACGTGAACACTTTGCGCACTTTCTAAAAATCCACGTATTGGTAAGTGTGCACGCAAGACTCTGCGCACTTTCTGAAATCCTGTATGGTAAGGGTTACGCGCTCCGCCTCGTTCCCTTTCTTGAGATGATTAGACCTTGGTTCCTTGGGCTACATTCAGCCAGTGTGTATTTGTTTATACACTTCAAGCATCGCTTCCCTCAACATGAGGGGCTATTCGGGTGATTCTCGTGGTAGTTTAGCAGCGCTCCCCTTTTCCAAGAAGGGTCGCCTATGAGCGTGCTACTCTGGATTCAGGAGTTCTCCTCTCATATGAGACTGAGTTCACTGTTTTTCCCAGAGCGCTCCAGCATTATTTCCACAGATCGAGTTGATGACTCTCAAACATACTTTTTTGAGATGCACCATTCCATCGATGAGCTGCTCTATCAGAGTGCCACGAGAGCCCTTCCTTAGAACAGTATTTGAAAATCCATGATATGGTAAGTGTGCACGTGAAGTCTTTGCACACTTTCTGAAATCCACACTGTGGTAAGTTCGCACGCTAGTACTCTGCGTTCTTTATAAAATCCTATATGGTGAGGGCTTCACGTGGTTGCTTCGTGCCCTTTCTTGAGCTGGTAAAAGCCCCGTTCATCTTGGGCGCCACTCCACCCATGTATCCTCGGATACCTATCTAAACAGGGTGTTGCTACTGGAGATCTGTTGAGACAGCTCCTTCAGCAAGCTTTTGCGGAAGCAAGCTGTAGCCCCTGTGTGACAGGCTAGACTTAGTATAAAATGCTAGGTTCCTAGCTCTATCCCTTTAAAAGGAATCTTTCCTGATTCCAAGCCTTTAGCTCTACCACCGGGCCGAGGCCCTAACAATTATGTTGGGTATGTAGCTTAGGCCTTTGGCCGTAATGGGTATTGTCACAGACAGCCGTCTAAACGTCCCGGGGGCAACTCCCATTGAAATGGTAGAGTTGGTACTTAGTGTTCGCCATGATTTTGGCCTGCACTCCCCTCAGCATGGCGGCGTGGGTATACTGTTCCCCATAGCGACCCCTAGAGGACGCAGTTCGAAGTTCCCTTGAAAGGGAACGTCTCAGGTTACGAATGTAACCATGGTTCCCTGAGTAGGGAACGAGACACTGCGTCCTCTAGCTCCCTGCCATGCTTCGGACGCAAGCTTCAGACGAAGAAGTGAATGACGTGTTTTCCCGGTGCCTGTTTTATAGTCGCACCGGTAGTGACGTCAGAGGCTGTCGCCGGCCAACTCGTTGGTGTTTTTTCATTTGTATGCTTCAGACACGGGTCACGACGAGGTGTTCCCCATAGCGACCCCTAGAGGACGCAGTGTCTCGTTCCCTACTCAAGGAACCATGGTTACATTCGTAACCTGAGACGAGATTACTTTATTCTTCTGTTGATTATGCGGTTCAGAGTCAGCGGTTAATCAGTCCACAGCGATCTCTTCATTCAAACACAAACCACTCAAATATGCAATACTTTACATTTTCAGAGCTGATTTTGTTCTGACTGTTATCTATAAGATCATAAGGTTTCTGACTAAACGAGACGCTCAGAGATTTCTGATAAAGCATGTGTGTTTTATTAACTTTATTTGATAACATAATTTATAACTGTAACTGTACAATTTAACATAATGTAATTATGATAGGTTTGCATTAATTAAAAGATCGGTGTTTGCATTCATGTGTGTTTATATCAATGTTTATCTGTTTTGTGAAAGATCTGCAACATAAATCATTACCTGTCTATAAGCAGCGCATGTATATTGCTACGAATTCTTTTGCATTAATTATCAGAATAAAACAAATATTAAAATTAGCCATGTATTAGTTGTATCATTTTACAACCCGTTTGTTTTTTTTCATTTAAAAAATGTTTGATGCAAAGTTAACTGTGTAAAATAATAAAATATGTTGTGAAAATAATGATGAAACCAACTAATGTATGTGCACAATTGAGAAATGGATACTTATGAAGATAAATCGCAGCCCACGTCTCACAAGGTAAATATTTCATTAAAAAAAAATAAAAAATCAATGTAATAAAAACATTTTCAAGATATAGGTAATTAATTGTACAGTTACAGTTATAAATGATCAAATAAAGTTAATAAAACACACATGCTTTATCAGAAATCTCTGAGCGTCTCGTTTGACAGTCAGAAACCTTATGATCTTATAGATAACAGTCAGAACAAAATCAGCCTTAAATTTAAATGATTTAACTGAAGACTTTTTAAGGACCCGCGGAAACCCTAAGAACAGAGTTCAGTTCAGTGCAAACATTTCTGTCATGCATTTGGCAAAAATCTTTTGTTGACGATGCATTTTATCTTTGAAACTTGAGGAAAGTGCAACTCTGGCGTCCCTGTTGTTTGTGTGTAGTGATGTGATGATGATTTAAATAACAGATTTACAAACACTACAAACAGTGTCCCCTTGAACTTGGTACAAAGATCATCTGTTTACCATCTTGACTGGAAAATGCTGTTTTCATGGTCAGTTTTTTATTTATTATTTGCTAATGTTAGTGAATGTTTACATTAGAGTGCAGGTCCTACTACACTGAAATTAATATGAGGAGCGGCTGGAAACTAGCGACCTCTCCTGGTTGAAGACAGTATTAACATCATAAACTGAAAGCAGTCTTTATGTGACTTACATTTCAAATATTTTAAAATTGATCATCCGAGTCTAAAACGATCCAGCGGGCCGTACTAAAAGACATCGCGGGTTGTATACGGCAGTTTCAGTTTCTTATAAGCAAAGATAGATTGCATTAGTGCCCCTTTTATCGGCTGTCAACGTCACTTTATCTGACACTTTTTCTTTGATGATGAATCAGCAGCCGACGGCCGTTGGATGAACTTCTCCAGAACCTCCAGATGACCAGTCCACCCCTGCATGTAGCGCGTCACACTACAGATTATTATATAATTACAGCACAACCGTTGTGAATTTTCAGAGGTCGGAAAATACAGAAATACGTCCCTGCAAATAGTCTGTCTTATGTTTAATCACACTATTCATTACACAGTTGAGCTTTATAGTGCTATTTTAATCTGTATTAATATGTGTGGAGTAGTGGTGTGTGTGTGTGTGTGTGTGTGTGTGTCCATCACTCAAGGATATAAAAACCTGAGATCACCTACACTGTGAGATATTATTCATACTTAGTGTAAATTGTGGCAGATAGTACTTACACCTCAATGTATTGCAGTGCTTTACAAAACAGTAGGTAATAACATATTCTTTATATGATTCTATTGATTATAAACAGATGCTGTCTTCTAGTGTCCTTCCTTGTGTCTATTCCTAAAGCCCCCTACACCTGCTCCTAATCACACTGAAGCTGCTGATCAGTAAAGCTGTTCTTGAAGCTGCAGGAAGAGACTCACGCTTCTGAGTTTGGGAACAATATGAGCTGCATGTGATTGATTCTCCAGAACATCTGATCAACGTGAGGACACCACATATAATTTCAATTATATACATGTTAGACATTTTATTTCCATGTTTTGAATATTTTCTTATGTTTTCTTTAATATAAACACCTCTCTGAGCTAATATACAATGGAGTAAATGAGAAGAAATGCAGATTTGTACTCGGGTCGGTCTCCTCAAAATCCACTGTTCTTACTCTCTCACTTATCTGACTGGTTTCTTTAGTAATTTTGTCTGCTAACAGTCAAGCCTTTGCTAACAAGACGAGCTATTAGCACTTAGTGTAACAGAATCCATTTAAAGGTGTTGCTAATGCAGAAACAGCTTTAACATGAACACAGAAGTCCACACATGAACAAGAAACAAAGACACACAATGTTTTACTTTCTGTATCTCTGTATCTTGATACAGCTATTGTGTTTTCTGGCTTTCTGGGTGATTTGTTTTTTACTTCACAGATATTTTACAGTGTGTCATATATAATCTTACCCCAGTTTCTCCAGTTTACAGTGAGGATCCTCCAGTACAGCACAGAGACGCTTCACTCCTGAGTCTCCTAGATTATTATTCTCAGACAGATTCAGTTCTCTCAGGTGTGAGGGGTTTGATCTCAGAGCTGAAGTCAGAGCAGAACAACCTTCATCTGTGACACCACAATCTCTCAACCTGTAGAGAACAATGACACACTCTTCACTCTCAGATCAGATCAGTTTAGCTGTGAATCCATTAGTAAAGAGAAAGTACAAATCAATGTGTGATGAATCATTGGACTGAGATTTAAAATGTCACAGAACAAAAACATGAGTCTGATTTAAGATAAATAATATTACTTTGTTGCACAATAGAAGTTTAAAGGGGTCATGAACTTTTGACATAAGAGGATACTGTACTGTAAAAACATCCTGTAAGTTTCAGAACACAAAACTTAGGCGTTAGTCTAAAAAACAGCTTATATTGAAGCCAGTCTGACAAAACAACTATCAGCCAATCACAGCAGTGTGTGTTTACTTCTGAGTCTACAATCCTCCACATCTATTCAAACACAGCGTTCTGATGAGGGGGTCAAAAACAGGACAAAAATAAATTATTACTTCTAGATTATGATGTGTTTTGATGTATAAATCTTGACAATATTATAAGTGGACCTCAGAGAATGGTACAAAATAAAATACAGAGGCAGTTCATGACCCCTTCAAAAATTACAATTACTTAAATTCCTTTTTTTTTTTTTTTTGCAAAGACATTTTAAATTATTGACAAACCCAAATAATTTATTCATATGCCACTTCTCTGTCTCTGAATCTAACGGTGTCACTGATTTGATATAAAACACATCAAAATACTGACCACTAAACTCTGGACAACATCTGCAGCACTGAAGATTTATGAGCTTTAACTTTGATTTTCTGAATGTTTTAACAGTGAAGTGATTGTTCTCAGTGATACTTACTGAACTGATCTGGATTCTTTAATCACAGGCAGCAGCTTCTGAAGAACTTTCATATTTTCAGGATTATTCTTTTCTTTAACAAATTTATCAAGACAAAACTCCTTCAGTTCCTCTTCTGATGTCAACAACACAAAAACTACAGCTGACCACTGAGATGAAGAGAGATTGGCTTTCTTTATTCCTCCAGATGTCAGATACTGTTGTATTTCCTTCACTAGTGAATGATCACCCAGTTCATTCAGACAGTGGAACAGATTGATGGATTTCTCTGGAGAGTCAATGATCCTGATCTTCTTCTTGATGTACTCAACTATTTTCTTATTTCTGTCAGAGCTGCTCCTTTTCAGTGTCATTACTCGTTGTAGGAGAATCTGATGAGACTTTACTGACAAACCCAGAAGGAACCGCAGGAAAAGATCCAGATGTCCATTTTTACTCCGAAGGGCCTCATTCACAGCTCTCTGATGCAGCTCAGAAAATGAAACATGCTGAAACAAGAGTTGAATCCAGTCCTGAAGTTTAAACAGGGGATTTTGTTTGGTTATTGACTCAAACACATTTCTGTTGTTGTTTGTCCAGGAGAGGTGCACATATAGAGCTGCTAGATGTTCCTGAATGCTCAGATGAACAAAGCAGAAGACTTTCCCCTGATACAAGCCCAACTCCTCTCTGAAGATCTGAGTGCACAATCCTGAGTACACTGATGCTTCTCTCACATCAATGCCACACTCTCTCAGGTCTTCCTCATAGAAGATCAGGTTTCCTTTCTCAAGCTGCTTGAAAGCCACTTTCCCCAGTTTGAGGATCATGTCTTCATCTGTCACCTTCTTCTCATAGTCCTTCTCATGTTTGATGTTGGTCTGAAGGATCAGGAAGTGTGTGTACATTTGAGTGAGAGTCTTGGGAATCTCTCCACTCTTTGCTCGACTCAACATCTTCTCCAGAACAGCGGCTGAGATCCAGCAGAACACTGGGATGTGGCACATGATGTAGAGGCTCCTTGATGACGTCAGGTGTGAGATGATTGTATTGGCCAGACTCTGATCACTGATTCTCTTCCTGAAGTATTCCTCCTTCTGTGGCTCATTGAAGCCTCGTACCTCTGTCACTCGATGGACACACTCAGAGGGGACGAGATCAGCTGCTGCTGGTCTGGAGGTGATCCAGATAAGAGCAGAGGGAAGCAGATTCCCCACAATGAGGTTCATCAGCAGCACGTCCACTGAGGCTGATTCAGATATATTACACAGTTTCACTTTGCTCTTAAAGTCCAGAGACAGACGACACTCATCCAGACCATCAAAGATGAACAACACTTTATATTCATCACTGGATATTTCCATTTCTTTAGTTTCAGGGAAAAAGACATGAAGAAGATCTGAAAGACTGAGTGTTTTGTCCTTCATCAGGTTGATTTCTCTGAAAGGAAGTGGAAATATGAGCTGGACGTCCTGATTCTCTTTCCCTTCAGCCCAGTCCAGGATCAACTTCTGCACAGAGACTGTTTTTCCAATGCCAGCGACTCCCTTTGTCAGCACGGTTCTGATGGCTCTGTCTTGTCCAGGTAAAGGTCTAAAGATGTCACTGCATTTGATGGCTGTGTCCTCTGTTGCTGCTCTCCTGGATTGTGTCTCAATCTGTCTCACCTCATGCTCATTACTGATCTCTCCACTCTCACTCTCTGTGATGTAGAGCTCTGTGTAGATCTCATTCAGGAGTGTTGGGTTTCTCTGCGTCGCTGTTCCCTCATACAGACGCTCAAACTTCTTCAGCAGATTTGATCTAAACCTGTGGAGGACTTCATGCCTGGAAAATTAAAATACTGCATTATTAAATAAGATAATGAGTGTCTTTTATGGATTCTGTATCATAATCAAATAATCTTTTACAGAAATATTAGACCTGAAATCAGTCTTTGTATCTTCACTACAGGGCCGTTTAATGCTTGAATCTGATTAGCTGACGAACGTTCTGAGATGTGCAATTATTTTCTGGGAAACGCACGGCGAACGTAGTTCCAGGCAGCTTTTTTGACCGCATTACAGTTCCATATCACTTCGCATAGTAAAGCTATAATAATGGTCACGCAGTTTTCACAAAACGGTGTTGTCAGCGCTGCCCTGACGATTTTATCAGTTAACCTATACAGTGTAGCAACTTAAAGGCTACACATGACATTTCTCACTAGCGATGTAATAACAGCGCTGTTTAGAGACGCTGCAGCAGAAGAGTGTTTAGAGACGCACAGAGGTACGTTAACGTTAGCCTAATTCACACAATCTCTCTCTCTCTCTGTGTCTCTGTCGTCTCACTCTCTTTCTAATAACTTCATTAATAACTGCATTAGAATGCTATCAACGTCTCAAGCCTCCTTTACTAGTTTAAAATGATGTTTTGGTACTAGCAAAAGAGGCATTGGATGAGATGCGGAAGAAATAGTCCTACTCACAATGTCGATTTAAGTACAAAAACCGGACGAATCCCTTTAAATAAATCATCGGCTCGATGTCTTGAGGTGTGGTAATCGTAGTAGAAGCGGAATAATTGACTCCGCACCCGAGGTGGTGATGCGGCCACGACGCGAAGCATACAGTGCCCTCCATAAGTATTGGAACAGTAAACACAAAATTGCTTTCTCTGCTGTGGAGTCAAGACATTTGCAAATATGATTATAAGATGAATATGCAACAAAACTACAGAATGTCACATTTTATTATTAGGTCTTTCAACACACGTTTTACCAAATAAAAAGGACAGCATCATCCCACTATTTGATGTGAGCATAAGTATTGGAACAGTTGAATTTAAGGCAGATGTAAAAGATTAAAAGCTAATATTTAGTTGCAGATCCCTTGCATGCAATCAGAGCAGTGAGTCCGCAACCCATAGACATCACCAGACTCTTGGTCTTATGCTTTGAAATGCTTTCCCCCAGCCTTTAATGCAGCCAATTCCAACTGTTGCTTGTTTTGGGGAGTTTCTGTCTTTAGTCTCCTCTTCAGCTGGTGTAATTAATGTTCAGTCGGATTTAAATCTGGAGATTGATTTGGGCAATCTAAGACTTTACATTTCTTTGCCCTGATAAAGTCCTTGACTGAACTGGCTGGGTGTTTTGGGTCATTGTCCTGATCCAATATGAAGTGCTTTCTAATGAGTTTGGTGGCATTTTCTTGAATATTGGTAGCCAAGATGGTCGTGTACCCTTCCAAATTCATTCTTCTACTGCCATCATACATTAAGTCATCATTAAAATGAAGAGGTGCTGTTCTAGAGACAGCCATGCATGTCCATGTCATGACACCACCTCCACCAAGCTTTACAGATGAGCTTGTGTGCTTAGGATCATTTGCAGTTCCCTTTTTTCTCCACACTTTTGCTTTCCAATCACTTAGAAAAAGGTTAATCTTTGTCTCATCGCTCCATCAACTCAGTTCCAAAACTCTACTGGCTCACATTTGTGAAGAACCTTGCCTTTCTATGTTTGGTGCTGATCAGAGGTTTGCATCTTGCTGTGTAGCTTCTGAGAGATGAAACTCTAAAAGTGCTGATCTTCTTAGCTGGTAAAACATCTTTGTGTTGAATCAATTTTGTCTTTACTGTTCCAATACTTATGGAGGGCAGTGTATGTGTACAGTAGGTGGACATCCAAAACGTCGTTTCTACCGCCGCTCGTACCGCCGCCGCGGCGTCTGCAAAGTGCATTTGCAGCTTTTGACCGCTGAGTAGCGCTTTAATCACAAGTTTTCAAACAAGCGCATCAAAGCACATTTTCACAAATAGACGTCAGCTTTGCCTCACCGAAGTGTTATATTTGATTGCAGTCGGGGAAAATGAAAGAAAAAATATTTAATATTCACAGATGAAAGTTTAGTCCTTATGAAGATATGTGCATAGAACGAATTCAAGCAGGATAAATGTCAAGCCTATGAGCCTGTGCTTATATTTTCTCTACACCATATTTTAGATTAGACACATTTAAGTAGTGTGCAGTATTATTTATATAATATGAATTATGTGTTATATTATTAAAAAGAAAATGTGGTTTACTTTGCATCGGAGCATTAAAAGTGATAGCCTATTGTGAGCTAGGCTTGCTGTTTTATAAATTATTTTCTTTATTTTAGTAAAACGTAAGGCACTGTATAATTTCGCTCCCATTATTTAGGCCTAATTAAAACAAGAAACGAATAAATTAAACCTGCACGATTTAACTAAATCATTGCAACTCTAAAGAATGGATGGATTAATAAAACGTCCTCACTTATCAACAAAGTGCACACGATGTAAAAAAAAAAAAAAAAAAGAGCTTCACTTGACAACTTAAGTGATTTTAAATGGAGTCTTCTTTGCTTGCTTTCATATAATTTAAGTAAAGTAAAAATAAATAAATAAAATAAATAAATAAATTGCAGCCGCATTTAAATGCAGGTTTGTATAATATTCCGTAAAATATCAGTGCAAGATTTGCTCTGCATGATGCTGAGTGCACGCAGCATTTATTCTTATTTGTCTACATATTTTATCTTCATTACAAATCTTGTTTGGTTTTATTTTGGATAATTGCATGTAAAAAATTATTTACTTTGTAATGCATATGCAAAATGTGAATTATTATTTATATTCAAGTGTTTGTGCAAAAATTATTAATGCATGACAGGGAGGCGCCCTCTCGATCACGTAATTTTTTTCCTAATAATGAAATAACTGAAAATTGTGGCGTCTCACATACATGAGAAATATATCTACAGAAAGCTTGAAATGTCTTTTAAACGAATCAATTCAAAACGAAAGCATTATGTAATCTGTGAAGGTTGTATTTCTGTTTAAAGGCGCGTCCATGTGGAGAGAGTCAGCACTGTGAATTTCATCTTGCAGCCGACAAGATAACATTTGTTTATTAATAAATAATTAAAATGTCTCCTTTTTCATAATTATTAGGCTACTTCTGCCTGTGCTTTGTGACGAACTTAATGCATGTTCTTGAGCGTGGAATATATTAAGGCTGGATTATAGTTGTAAATTTAATATAAACTTGCGATTAGTTGAAATAATGACAAATGAATGACTAGTAAGTAGAAAAATCTTACGTGGGAAGCAGACCTATTAAATACCATCTAGACATCTCTGTTAAAGTTTTTAAAGAATTTTATACGCGTTTGCATAAATTCTTCCTTCAGAACGGTCTGTAATGGAGAGATGCCTTAAGACTGATTTTTCCTCTGAAACACAAAAACGAAAATTTAAATAAAATAAATATTTTATGTTTTGAGAATGATTGGGCTCAACCCTCCCCCGCGCGTCTGAGACACGCTGTCGAGCAGAGTATGAGCGGAGCGGAGTGATTCTGACTGAAGAGGAGCGGATTTTTTAAAAGTCGGAGCGTCGTGGTTTTCACTCGCTCCAGCACCGCTCCATCACGAGTACAATTCATGCCAACAGCCCGTAATAACTGCATATTTAGCAAGAATTCACATGATAAACATATTTAGCTATATCTTGATATAATCTCTCCGATCAGAAGACTATAATGACGGCAATAGTCGAGCGGGATGTTACAGGCTAGTTCTCAAGGAATTTGTCTTTATTTTACTGATATTCGGGTTAAAGCATGATTTTAACAGATACAGCACATTCACACGTAATCGCTCTCGCAATAATGCATTCAAACAAATGTAATCTTACAGTAGGCTACTTCATCTGTATCTGATTTTGAATGAGCAGAAATCTGTAACAAATGCATCGATCTGTAGATAAAAGAACTGACGAAAATGTAAACTGTTATTTTCATCACAAACAAAATTTGCACAGCAGAAAGCAGCAATTATACCTTTTAATGCTGACAATTTTATTAGTTTGGCGTTTGGTAGGACAAAAAGTTTGCACACAATAGCCTATTCCCCTTTGAAACTCTCCTGTAATTTTATTTATTTATTTATTTTTTATTTTATTTTTATAAGCTATTATGAACATAACATTTCAACTTTAGCCACGGAATGAAGGCGGAGCAGTGTTTCTGGTATCAATGAACCGCGGAGCTTAGTGATTATTAAATGCTCGGAGCGCGGAGGGAAATTGTTGCTGCTCCACTCCGCTCACATAGGCCTACTGTACTGCCGAGTGAGAGAGATGTTTCGCCCTATATGAACAAGCCGTCCGGTGTAGACACGGTTAGACAGTGTCTCCTATATTTACAAATAATTGATATAAGAAATAAAAATAAATACATAACCTAAACCAGCGGCATAACGAGATGAAAATATAGACTAGAAAACTGATTTAGGCCTACACTTGGTCTGTCCTCCGTCCATGACACTGACTCACTGCGGAGTTGCCAGTTTTAATCTGAACAGCTCTTAACGCCGAGTGGATGGCATGTTGGGCTAGTATTAAAAAATAATATATTTTTATATTAAAACTTGTTTTGAACAATTTCTTTGTCATTTGAATATTGATTTTAAGTAGGGAGGCAAAAAAAAAAATCGATTTAAATTGTAAATCGGATTTTTTTGTGAAAAAAATCGGGGATTTTTTTAGGCCATATGCCTATCGCCCAGCCCTAATGCAACAGTTTTTTTTTTTTTTTTTTTTTTTTTAAATTAAGGCAACTTCCTCTGAAATTAAGTTATAATAACTAATAAACTTTATTGCGCTATATAGTCAACATTTGAAGTGATCAAACCTTTCTTTAAAGTTGTCCTAAAACCTGTTCTGCAAGTTTGAAACCCTCACAAGACTGTCCATATAAAAGAGCAAGAAATTCACACCTTTATCTCGACCCCCACAAGTTATACAGAACTACCCCAGCCCCCTCCAGATGAACTGAATTCGGTCTGTTTGTTGGCTGTGAGGAACTGTGTGTTGTTACTGGGTTGAAACATGCCTGCACTTACAGCAGCCCTTCTCTTTTTATTCATTATTTTCCCGCAGCCCATATTATTATTTTCATTAGACCAAAATAATAACAAATTATCAATTGATAATTAATCATTATTTTTGCCAAAATCATTGTTATTTGTGAACGTAGACGTTTGAGGCAGGCTTTAAGACCAAGCGGAATCCTCCGTAAGCTGCTCCCGCTTCACAACGCACGGGACTCGCGCAAACTGACCCAACATTTAGCAAGACAGGAAAACATTGAGTCTGCCTGAAGGAAGACGTATTTCATTGTAAGTTAATGCTGTTAAATAGAGAGTAAAAAAAGTAGTGTAGGCTATCCTTAAACTTGGAGCTCATTATATTGAAGTACAAATCCAAACACCAGAAGCAACCTACACTCTCAGCGTTCTTTCACTGAAAAGTATGCATTTTATTTATTTATTCACAGGCTATATGGTTGAAATAGTAATATTTTAGTTGAAAACTTTAAGTGCTATTGTTTAAAAAAATGCATCAAATGTTTCATAGACCTTCAGTTGTCATGCTTTGAAATCCCATGCCATTTGTAATTTCACTGTATTTTCACCTCCTAAATTACTACCCCAATTCTATAATGGTAAAATTTATTCAGACCGATGGCATTTTTTATGACATTATTTATTTTTATTTTTAGAATAGGCTAATTGTAACATAAATGGATGAATCAAAACAAATATAACTTTTTAACGGCAGGCAGATATAGGCCTATATTATTGTACATTACAAATATTTGGATCCCTTATTTTATTAAAGAATAAATACTTATTTTCTTCAAGAATAAACATTATAAATAAATAATTAAAGAAAGAACCTCTATTAGCCCTTATTTGTAGGTTGTAGGAGATATGCGAGCGATTCATAGATTTAAAAAAGAAAAAAGTGGGTGCTTGGTTTCAGAAAACGAATACAGCTCGTAAAAAATGCTATGATGAAAAAGTCATGCTAACTTATTAATTCATAGAAATAATTTAATTAAAAAATTTTTTTTTCGAGATTCAACTTGAATTTCAATACTATTAAACTGACTTTAAAATCTCAAGGAGTTTATAAGTTGAAACGGTAAAATGTCACAGTGCATGTTAAATAGCCTAAATGAACTTGTATCTTGTATAGTATCCGAAGACTTGATTGCATGTTAGCATAAAACTAACAATATAATTTGATTTTTTTATTTTTTTTTTAAATGAACAATTCCTGTATAAAATGTGACAGCAACCTTTATATCAAACATTTTGAAATCGTCCACAGCTGAGCATCGCAGGAGGCAGATCTGAAGTTATATTTGTTTGTTCACGAAGTGAATGTGATACACAAAGTCATTTTTAGATGCAATGGAAAAATAAAGCTGGATAAAAACATACACGAAAACCCGCTAAAAAATAAATTACATTTGTGAGAGTTGCATTTTATTACATTCAGAAATAATAACGGCAGGCCTAATAATGCTAGACTAATGTACCAACAGGACATTTTTAGTTCCCTTCACTTTACAACAAATCCTTTAAATTGAAAAAAATTATCAGAACAGAACAAGAATTACAAATATATAATTCTAATGGATAAATATAATTGCAGCAGGCTATATAATAATATAGGCTTATAAACAACAACAAAAATAATAATAATTAAAAATAATATAAAGCGATACATTATGTTGGGCTTATCTCTCTCATTCGGGACAAATCCAAACATGTTGCCCATTTGAAGCTAAACTCTTATTCATTAGGTAAAATAGGCTTTGGATTTCACACGTGTTTCAGTATCGAGGAAAAAAAAAAATCATAATTATAGCAAAATTATGCCAAAGTGGCCCGCTGCTCGCGCCGCATGGCTCGGAGAACGACTGCTGTTTCCAATGAATCTGTGCGCGTGAGGCACCAGCGCGATCAAAGTCACAATTCACAATTATTGGTCACACAGTAAAGGCATAATTCAAAAATACAAAGTGTTAGCAGTGTAAAAAATCAAGAATAATAACAGAGTTAATAAGAATTATTTGTAAATGCTGGACCGTTCTCATTTCGCTTTGCAAATGGAACCTGAAGATTATTATTATTATTATTATTATTTTTAAACCAAGAATGAACCGAAATGAAAACATTTTAATCCGTATATACGGATTAAAATGTTTTCATTTCGGTTCATTCTTGGTATAAGTATATATATATAAAATGACTGTTTAAAAACAATAGCATGCATAAGAGCCTTTGTGTAAAGGTTTATTTTTTATTTTTTGATGAGTAGACTGTAGCCTAAGACTATCCTATTTTTAATGGCTTTTAAGGATGTTATAATGTATATTATAATGTTATTGTTGTTTAACGTCTTCCTTTCATTTTACAATTACATTCAGTTCGCAACCCGTCCCTTTGCGGCACCTGGCGGTAGTTTCGCGAATGATTTTAACACGCGACTGATTTGCAGTTAACGCGCGGCAGCATTACCCATTTTGGTTGTCTACCATCTGTATATATATATATAATGATTTTTAATAACTTTATTTTAAAACATATTAAAATATATTTTATTTCTGTGATGCACAGCTGTATTTTCAGCATCATTACTCCAGTCTTCAGTGTCACATGATCTTCAGAAATCATTCTAATATGCTGATTTGCTGTTAATGAAAGTATTATTTAGTATTATTATTTCTTTCCTTCCAAAACTGAACCAAAAAAATCTTACTGACCCCAAATGTTTGAATGGTAGTGTATATATTATATATACTTTAATATTATATAAATTATATTTTAACAAAACACTGACTAGATTAGACTGCAAAACCTGTTAATCATTCAATGCTCCTAAAATATGTTTTAAAATGTAAGACTGCATTAAAATCCTGTATTTAGTACATAGAAATTATTGAGAGAAAGCTACTGAAAAAAAAGAAATCACATTATAGTAAACCAAGGTATGACACAATTTCTTCTGTATTCATATAAAAACTACTCACATTATGCTTTCAAACAAATTCAATGACTTACATCGAAAAACTGAAATCAGCTGCTGCATCGATCTAAAATCATTGATATAAAATGACATGCTATAATAATATTTATATAAAAATATACCTGAGATCAGTCTTTGTATCTTCACTCTTATAATCTAATGACTGATTCACAGACGCATCACTCCTCACAGACACACAGCTGGACTCTGCTTCTGATCTCTTCTGATGAACTGAACTATAACAGAGAGAGATTAAAGTCAATCCTCTAAATTACCATATTTAATAACGTACATACTCATATATTTTTTAAACAATCACTTTAAAAAGCACTTCAGGATCATTTCATTTAAATTATTTTATTACAAAAGATAAATAAAATTAAACAGAACTGAGCGCTTTCACAAATGCATCTCTCTGTGTAACACTATATATATTAAAATATCTATTAGCAATGTACATTAAAAAATTCTCATATATTGTAGAAAATATGCATTTTGAGAATATAAAATGACATGCTATAATTTACATTCAGTCATTTAGCAGATGCTTTTATCCAAAGTGACTTACAAATGAGGACAATAGAAGCAATCAAAATCAACAAAAGAGCAATGATATACAAGTGCTATAACAAGATCAGTTAGCTTAACGCAGTACATGTAGCAAGGTTTTTTTAATGATATAATAAATAAAATAAAAACAGATAGAATAGAAAAAGAATAGAGCAAGCTAGTGTTAGAGGCCTTTTTTTAAATAAAACAAGCCATTAGAAAACAAATAGAGTGCACGTCTTAAAGGGTCATGTGGTGTTGTTGTTGTTTTTTAAAGAATAGAATCAGAATAGAGAGTGCTAGAGTTAGAGGGTCAAATAAAGATCCAGAGCAGAGCCAGTGCTGGTTTTATAGACAAACATTAATGCCTTGAACTTTATGCAAGCAGCTAGTGGTATCCAGTGCAGATTGATAAACAGAGGTGTGATGAGTGTTCTTTTCAGCTCGTTAAAAATTAATATTGCTGCCGTGTTCTGGATTAATAATAAAGGTTTGATAGAACTGTCTGGAAGACCTGCCAAGAGAGCATTGCAAAACAAGAATTTTTAATAAAATATGATGTGAGCTTAATGGAAACAGGGGTGTGTTTAAAGGATATAAACATGTACCCATGAAGCACAGCCAGACTTTTTGGATTTAATGATGTATATTTTAATCAAAATGCTTTTGTCACTTTAAATAAAATGTTTGTGTGAGAGATTAATATTTTATTGTAACATAACATCTTGTACTGAAACCAATATCTTGTTCAGTAAATATGTCTCAATGTAGATTTTGGTGAGCTTAATAAGTACATTTACCCTAATATTTATATAAAAACATACCTGAGATCAGTCTTTGTATCTCCAGTCTTAAACCGTATTGGATGATCCATAGACCAATCACTCCTCACAGACACACAGCTGGGCTCTGCTCCTGATCTCTTCTGATGATATAATCTATAACAAAACAGATTTAATTCTTTATGATGATAATCATTTTCCTCAGATGTATTTTATGTTTCATCAAAAACACTCCATGATGCGGATTAAGGTGTTCAGGGGCCCCTAGGCTGCTCTTTGTGTTAGGCCCCCCTTAATCATTATGCTTTACTGGAGTAATGTATTTAGTGTCATACATGGTCCACATGCAAGTACAGTGAACTGTCATACACACACACACCTACACACACACACACACACACACACACACATTAAGACAGCCAGTGTCCCCTCAGGATTTTGTGAGACTGTGGTGGGTGATAATTGGTTCCTCTAGAGCAGGGGTCTGCATTTTGGCCCATTTCCCACTGAATGTAAATTCACGTGGAGCCACAAAACCTATTTGATCCCTAAAATGAAGATAACATGACATATAGCTAAAGTTTAATATTCAGTTCTGTTACAGGAGAGGGACGCAGCAATCATTTCAGAAGTGAGGGGGACAGAAATGTCAAATGTAATAATAATAATAATAATAATAATAACTAGAATGTAAAGTTAGCGAACTAACTTTGATGTTGGCTTGGCATTGGGGCAAAAGAGCCACATTACTTGTGTGTCCAACGTTCTTGAGCTGCCTTGCTGCAAAAAAAAATAATAAAAAAAATTCCTACAACAGTATTTTTCTGTGGACCCTTGCGGTTTTCTGTTCTAATAAAAAGCCTAGTCTATGACAACAGCTTATGAGTCCTTATGTGAGTACTATTATATTGACAATATGAAAATAAATAACTAATATAGTTTCCTTTCTTCACTTTATGTGTGATAACTTGACAAATATATTGTCAATACTATTAAAATAAGAAAAAAGTAATGGTACTTAGGAGATTACAGTTTTTGCATAAATACTATATTGGGCTTTATTAAAGTTTATGAAAATAGAATGCATGTATATGCATTTTATATTTATGCACATAAATGAAACATTTTCAAATCTTTGAACAGATATTGAAGTATTTGCTATCCTGTGGCGCCATCGTGTGGATAACATTAGCATTGTGGCCTTCATTTCTGAACAACATTATGAAAGGGGCCAATATTTTTTGAATGATTACAAATGTTTAATGATTAGTTCACTGATAATATACCCACATTAAAATCGAATTTACTGATTCTGTATCTTATTTCATGCTTTAAGAGTTTATTTTTCAACTTACATTTTTAAGCAGTGATGAATGATAACTATGTGAGTTGATAAATTATTTTTTGCAATTATAATACATGAACTATATAATGATGACAAAATTACAACAGTTATTGTTTTCATAATACTTACTATTGACAATACAAAATATAGACATACAAAAAAAAGCAGCCAAGACGAATTATTTTCTGTTTTTTAAAGATTAAAATTGAAAACAGAAAGCAGCTGGTAAATGCAGTCACTTTAATATTCAAATCCAGTATCATGATCCATTTCCGATTTATTTTTCTACAGTTTATGTTCACTTGGCTGTTTTCGTTTATATTCGCCAAGCTATTAAGTATTTTGAAATAATCTTTTATGTGATTTGTCCGTTCTTGCACCGGAAAGCCAGAATCAGCGTCCTCTGTAACTCGAGAGATCGATGCAATGTGTTTTTCTGCCCTAAGACAAAAAATATCTCACAAGCACTCATTTTAATCTCTATAATATATTCTTCTAATTGTTTTGTACTGATTCGCTGGAGTGTTTTAATGTAAAAGGCTGTAGTTTCTGTGTGTAGACTTTTTTCCCCTTCCAGTGTTTAGAAAACGGCCGCCTCGCGCTGTCAAATAGTCTTTCATTTAGCTCACAAACACCTGAATTTAGCTCTTGTTGTGTTCTAATGGGTGGATTGCGTGCAATCGCTGTAATATATTATTTTTAAAAGCTCTTAAAAAACTATAAAAATACGGAGCGGTGATTTTTCTCTCGTCTTTCATACTGATCTCTGGCCATACATCAATTATTAATGAGATCTGACCCGATAATAATAACATATGTTGTTTTAGCTTGTCAGTGTGAATGAAATGTGTATTTATTTGTCCGTTCAATCGCCGAAAAGCCAGACATCACAGTGTTCTGGAGCGCAGAGCAATCGATGTGATGTTCAGCCCTTAGACAAAGAAAATCTCATGAGCACTCATAAACACTCATTTTCATCCGTATAATATGTTCTTCTAATTGTTTCGTGTTGATTCGCTGAAGTGTTTTCATGTAAAAGGCTGTAGTTTCAGTATGTAGACCTTTTTCCCCATGCCAGTGTTGAAGTCTCGTACTGTCAGAGAGGCTGCTGCAAATCTTTCATTTTGTCATTTTACCAGCTCACAAAAATCTGAATTTAGCGGTTGGTGTGTTCTAATGGGTGGATTGTGTGCAATCGCTGTAATATTTTATTTTTAAAAGGTCTTAAACAAGAATAAATTCATTTCTTGTGAGCTGGTTGTGAGAGTGCACGAGAAGCCGTGCGGTCTCGCGCTGTCAAAATAGCTGACGCAAATCCTTCATTTTCAAACTTCAGCAGCCCAAAAACACCCGCTTTTAGCTCTTGGTGTGTTCTAATGGGTGGATTGTGTGCAATCACTGTAATATTTTATTTTTAAAAGGTCCTGAACAAGAATAAATTCGTTTGTTGTGAGCCCGTTGTGAGACCACTCGCTGATCGGAGCGATGATTTCTCTCTCGTCTTTCTCTTTGTTCTGTGGCCAGATATCAATTATTAATAAGCCCTGACCCCTGTAATATTCAAATATGTTGGTTTAGCTTGTCAGTGTGAAATAAATTCATGTATTTATTTCTATTTTTAACCGATTTAAAAGTGAAACTAAGGCAGACTCCTCCCTCAGTCCCGGGAATTGCTCCTGTAGAGGTGCAATTTTTCTCAGACAATGGGAGTCTATGGGAAATTTCTGACTTTTAATAATTAATATAAAAAAACTGTAAGTCTGATCAGTCGGAAAAGATATAGCACACTTCTGCCCCCCGTGCCGCAGGTGTCTGCCAAGTTTGGGGCTTGTGGCTTTAAAGCCCTAGGAGGAGATAGGTTTGGAAATTTTAGTCTCAGAAAAAGAATAATAGAAAGAAAAATAAGAAGTTTAAATAGCATAACAGTTTGTTGGCTTGTGCCAAGCCAACATAATAATATGTATGTCTAATTGACAAAAAAAAAAAAAAAAAAAACTTTTACAACTTTTAAGTGGCTAAGAAATAAAATATACTGCTGAACAATAACCAATAATTTGTATTCTATAATATTTTTGATATTTTCCTAATGACAGTTTTATGATTGATTTATCGAAGTTACTACAAACACTTTTTCCATTTTTTAATCAGAGAATAAAGCAGAAAATATATTTTATAGCTTCTGTACTGTAATAATAAATGCTGTCAATGGGGTTGCATGATAAATATCGACCGATAATTAATGCGCATCTCATCAGTAAAGCCGGTTCTCTAACCAGCGGTAAATTCCATCAGGTGCGTGATTAGGTGTGATATTTATCATACACCCCTAACTGTCAATTAGCACTGTATCATTCATATACTTTATTACCTGTAGATAACTTGAAAAACACACATAAACCAATATCTTGTTCACTAAATATGTCTCAATGTAGGTTTTGGTGAGCTTAATAGGTACATTTACCCTAATATTTATATAAAAACATACCTGAGATCAGTCTTTGTATCTCCACTCTCAAACTTTACTGGATGATCCATAGACCAATCACTCCTCACAGACACACAGCTGGACTCTGCTCCTGATCTCTTCTGATGATATAATCTATAACAAAACAGATTTAATTCTTTATGATGATTATCATTTTCTTCAGATGTATTTTATGTTTCATCAAAAACACTCCATGATGCGGATTAAGGTGTTCAGGGGCCCCTAGGCTGCTCTTTGTGTGAGGCCCCCCTTAATCATTATGCTTTACTGGAGTAATGTATTTAGTGTCATACATGGTCCACATGCAAGTACAGTGAACTGTCATACACACACACACCTACACACACACACACACACCTACACACACACACACACACATTAAGACAGCCAGTGTCCCCTCAGGATTTTGTGAGACTGTGGTGGGTGATAATTGGTTCCTCTAGAGCAGGGGACTGCATTTTGGCCCATTTCCCACTGAATGTAAATTCACGTGGAGCCACAAAACCTATTTGATCCCTAAAATGAAGATAACATGGCATACAGCTAAAGTTTAATATTCAGTTCTGTTACAGGAGAGGGACCAGAGTATGTGCCAGGTGCGAGGAGCGGATTTTTTAAATGTCGGAGCGTTGTGATTTTCTCTCGCTCCGAAACGCTCCACTATCGCTCAATTACCAATCACGAGCCAGGAGTCCCAGGACCAAACCACTGTCAGGAGACGGAGGGGGACTCAAAATGTTTCTAATCATATTTTGCATTAGCATTGTTTTATTTGTACTTTCACAAACATTTATATAAAGTATATATCATGTAATTAATTTATCACATGATTTTAATTATATTTTTACCGACCCCCTCGCGATTTCCACCTGTGCATCTCCATTATATGATGGACGATTTTATAAGTTGGTAATAAGCAATAAGCACAGGTAAAGAGAGACAGAAAAATGGAGTTTCTGAAATATTACCGTGAAGAAGGGGAAAAAAAATATAAATGTATTATAAAAGGTAGTGATGACAAAGGAGAATGCGAGTGCGGGGAGGTGATTGCAACGTCAAAAGATTCATTGTGGAATCTTAAAAGGCATGTGTCAAGGAAACACGATAAAGTTTTTCACTCACACGTGGAAAAAAAATCTGAAGGTCGGTATTATTCAGCTTGAACAACCTAAACCACCAATGCAGAATTAATACATTTGTAAATATTGTATTGGCATTTAGGCTACTTATTATTTACATTTAATTTTAGCGCCATGTTTATGTTAAATTTACATTTTTTTGCAGAGAAAAAAAAAATCACAGGAAACATGTAAAGAGACACAGAGCAGTAAATTTAAAGGCTTCTTTCAACAAAGAACGACAAAAATAAATATTTCACAGGAGAGGAAGAGTGAACTAGACCAGGCTTTCTTTAAAATGATTTACATGGACTATGAGCCACTCACCAAAGGAGAAAGAAAAGGGATGCGCTATTTTGCGAACATTGCACAGCCTGGCTACACCCCACCTTGCTATAGCATGGTCCATGACACACTCATGCCACATGCTTTATTAGAGTTGGAGAATAAATTGCGTGTTCTGCTACAGAACTGCAATGGACTCTCAGTGGCCCTTGATATTTGGACGAGCCGACGAGGTCACAGTTTTCTGGGTATCGTGGGAAGTTTTGTAGATGAAAACTTTCAAGGCCACACTGTTCTGCTGAGTTGTGAACACATTCAGGGACACCACACAACGAAGCACATTTATGAAAAATATGAGGAGGTCCTGAGACGCTGGAATATTCAGCGTGGTGTGATCAGAGTAGTAACTGATAGCGCCAGCAATATGGTAAAAGCCTTCAATCTGCCTGGTTTTAGCGAATTCGGGGATCAGCTGGACCAAGATCTCGGGGACAGGGAGACAGATGGTGAGGGTGATGCTCCAGATGTTGCACTCCTGCAGCTCCATGCAGACCAGCTGGCCATCCAATTGAACATGATGGTAGAGAACTACGTCACAAAATCAAATCTTCACCTAAGATGTCCGATCCACTTACTCCAACTTGCAATTAAAGACGCAACTGCGAAGCACAATGCAATCAATTCAATAATCAACAAGGTTGGAAAAGTAGTCAAAACAGTCAGAAAAAGCACACTGAACACAGAGGAAATCGACAAATTAGGTGTTCGTCCCACAACTGCATGCGCAACAAGATGGAACAGTCAGTTGCGGATGATCGAGTCGGTGCTGAAAACGTTTGAGAAGGACACGCTGTGGCAAAACAGGCTGACGTCGATCACAGATGATGGGAAAATCACATGCAATGATGTCCTCCTTCTTAAAGGCTTAGTGAGAGTACTCACACCATTTGCTGAACTGACAGACAGTTTACAAAAGGAGCTGGGAAACCTGGGGATGATCCTACCGGCAGTTGCAGAAATACACAGAATGATGTCTGATGTTTCCAGTGACACTCCACTGGAAATAGCCGCATTCGCAGAAACTCTAGCTGAGAACTTTGAGACTCGTTATCAAAGGTTTTATGACGACACTCACGTTATTCTGGCTGCATTATTAGATCCACGCTTCAAGAACGAGTGGATTGCAAGAGATGAAAAGGCAAGTAATTAATTACACAAAGGCATAGCATTCAGAAATTAACCATGGTTTATTAAAATAAAATAAAAAATAAAATGTATGCTAACTTACAATAATGCTAAAAATAATACAGTAGGCCTACATGTATGAAAACTCATTATTATTATTCTAAATAATCATAGCTAATTGTATTGTTCTTGTAGGTTCAAGGCAAACAGATTGAGATCCGGGAGTTGTTAGTTCATCAAACAGAACTTCTCTGCAGTGTAAATAAAAAAGTAACATCCCTTTCCCTTGTCGCTGACCCTGTGACTGTCCCTGACCCTGTCCCTGAGCCATCGAGCGCAAAAAAATTCAAGTCAATGTTCCAGTCATACGCAACTGTGACCTGTTCGTCTTCTACAACACTAGACGTAAGAGGAGAAGTCGAGCAATACCTTGGAACGCCAAGATTGAACACCGAAGTTGACGACGTCCTTCGCTTCTGGAAAGAAAATTCTAATGTACTGCCACAACTTTCACA
The DNA here is from genome assembly GCA_024542945.1 of allo-octoploid hybrid of Carassius auratus x Cyprinus carpio. Taxonomy (NCBI): domain Eukaryota; kingdom Metazoa; phylum Chordata; class Actinopteri; order Cypriniformes; species allo-octoploid hybrid of Carassius auratus x Cyprinus carpio. The sequence continues at coordinate 161,357 of JANHFF010002018.1, read as the reverse complement.
AATTGCAAGACGCATATTAAGCATTCCCAGCGGCTCGGCCAGTGTGGAAAGGGTGTTTTCTATTGCTGGTCTGATGTCCAGCAATAATCGCATGTGCTTGGCACCTGCCACTCTGCAAAAGCTCGTTTTTCTAAAAGTTAACGCAGCACTGGAGATTTAGCTTCGCTCGCTAATGTTCAACCAGCCAGCATTTTTTTCTGTTCATAGTAGGCCTATTTCTCAATATTAATATAGGCTAAAAGTTGGCTAAAAGAGATCTTTATTTTTTCGTTTGGCAATTTGTTTAACTACATATTTTAGTTTGTGATTTATTTATTTTATTTAATGTAATGTTTTTTGTTTGATAATTTAATATAATATTTTTCATTTGATAATTTATTTTAAAAAAATAGCCTATGTTTAACCAGCCGGCATTTTTTCTGTTCATAGTAGGCCTATTTCTCAATAATAATATAGGCTAAAAGTTGGCTAAAAGAGATCTTTATTTTTTCGTTTGGCAATTTGTTTAACTTCATATTCTAGTTTGTGATTTATTTTATTTAATGTAATGTTTTTCGTTTGATAATTTAATATAATGTTTTTCAATTGATAATTTATTTAATTTAGCCTCATTCAACAGTTATTTTTTTATTTTGCTTTGTTTAAAAGTGAGCTATTGGTTTGGGGCTGTTCAGTGTTCAAAATTCCAATAAAGTATGGATGTTCTTCTCTTAGTACTGCGTATTCGTTTTATACTACATGCATCTTCTGATCAGAGACTGGTGTTATTAAAAAAATAAATAAAAATACCATGGAGCGAAAACGGAGCGAGACGTATAAGGACGGAGTGGGGGAGGGAGCGAGGAGCGGAAAATTGTACACCCACTGCGGAGCTTGAGCGGAGTAATTATGAAATACTTTGAGCGTGGAGCGCAAATTCTTCCCGCTCAGCTCCGCTCACATACTCTGAGAGGGACGCAGCAATCATTTCAGAAGTGAGGGGGACAGAAATGTCAAATGTAATAATAATAATAATAATAATAATAATATGCATGTCTAATTGAAAAAAAAAAAAATAAAATTTATTTCTTAAGTGGCTAAGAAATAAAATATACTGCTGAACAATAACCAATAATTTGTATTCTATAATATGTTTGATATTTTCCTAATAACAGTTTTATGATTGCTTTATCTAAGTTACTACAAACACTTTTTCCATTTTTTAATCAGAGAATAAAGCAGAAAATATATTTTATAGCTTCTGTACTGTAATAATAAATGCTGTCAATGGGGTTGCATGATAAATATCGGCCGATAATTAATGCACATCTCATCAGTAAAGCCGGTTCTCTAACCAGCGGTAAATTCCATCAGGTGCGTGATTAGGTGTGATATTTATCATACACACCCCTAACTGTCAATTAGCACTGTATCATTCATATACTTTATTACCTGTAGATGACTTGAAAAACACACATAAACCAATATCTTGTTCACTAAATATGTCTCAATGTAGGTTTTGGTGAGCTTAATAGGTACATTTACCCTAATATTTATATAAAAACATACCTGAGATCAGTCTTTGTATCTCCACTCTCAAACTTTACTGGATGATCCATAGACCAATCACTCCTCACAGACACACAGCTGGACTCTGCTCCTGATCTCTTCTGATGATATAATCTATAACAAAACAGATTTAATTCTTTATGATGATTATCATTTTCCTCAGATGTATTTTATGTTTCATCAAAAACACTCCATGATGCAGATTAAGGTGTTCAGGGGCCCCTAGGCTGCTCTTTGTGTGAGGCCCCCCTTAATCATTATGCTTTACTGGAGTAATGTATTTAGTGTCATACATGGTCCACATGCAAGTACAGTGAACTGTCATACACACACACACCTACACACACACACACACACACACACACACATTAAGACAGCCAGTGTCCCCTCAGGATTTTGTGAGACTGTGGTGGGTGATAATTGGTTCCTCTAGAGCAGGGGTCTGTATTTTGGCCCATTTCCCACTGAATGTAAATTCACGTGGAGCCACAAAACCTATTTGATCCCTAAAATGAAGATAACATGGCATACAGCTAAAGTTTAATATTCAGTTCTGTTACAGGACAGGGACGCAACAATCATTTCAGAAGTGAGGGGGACTGAAATGTCAAATGTAATAATAATAATAATAATAATAATAATAATAATAATAATGTATGTCTAATTGACAAAAAAAAAAAAAAAAAACTTTTACAACTTTTAAGTGGCTAAGAAATAAAATATACTGCTGAACAATAACCAATAATGTGTATTCTATAATATTTTTGATATTTTCCTAATAACAGTTTTATGATTGCTTTATCTAAGTTACTACAAACACTTTTTCCATTTTTTAATCAGAGAATAAGGCAGAAAATATATTTTATAGCTTCTGTACTGTAATAATAAATGCTGTCAATAAGGTTGCATGATAAATATCTGCCGATAATTAATGCACATCTCATCAGTAAAGCCGGTTCTCTAACCAGCGGTAAATTCCATCAGGTGCGTGATTAAGTGTGATATTTATCATACACCCCTAACTGTCAGTTAGCACTGTATCATTCATATACTTTATTACCTGTAGATAACTTGAAAAACACACATAAACCATATATTGTCACAACATCGTTTGTCTTCACGTTTAATCAGTTAAGGTTTGTGTTTTTATTTTATTTTTTTATTCAGAGTTAAATCGATAGCAGATGCCTTTGTCCATATAAGAGATTTCCTGCACATCAAAAGATAACATTGAGTCCGTTTTGGACTTTCTCCGGCTTTGGTTATGAATTGTCCTTTTAAAAATAAATTCTTAATTTTAACTTCAAAATCTCCAGACACAAAAACACGAAGGAGACTCCCATCTCTCATCATTGAAGGTGATTTAATACAGTGTTTATTCAAAGTACCTGCATCCTGGAGAAAACTCTTGATCTGTGGATGTTTGTGTGTCCTCCATGATGAAACAGAATCTGATCTGCAGCACTGACTCTGAATAGAAATGACAAACAAACTCAATAATTGAGCTGAACGGATCCTGAGAGAAACAGATCATGAGAGCGGCGTTCACTCAGATACACAATGTTAGTCGTGTGTTAACAAATGATCAAATAAACCACACACAACACCAAACACCAATCACACCACCTTCATCTGCTTGAAAAAGAAAATATTACAACATATAAAAATAAACATCCTTCTGAGTAAATCTGAAAGCGGAAGTCACTGTAAAGCACTCAGCACTCACCTTATTTACACAGATTCACAAAATCCACCGCCTTTCTATGAAGCAGCTACACGAAAATCATGGCTTAGTTCATATGAAACACTTTGATATTCCGTATAGAATCGATTCTGACTGTTTAAATTGAGAAACATTAACTCTAAGCATCTGCTTTCACTTTTATTCGAGACACGAGAAACAATGATGGCACTGAGTGTATTATTGCGCAGCGGTAATTCTTAGGGAGCGTCTTTAAACTCCACACACAGCGAGAAAACACTTGCGATCTCAAATCATTCGCTCAAACAACGTACACGTTTTAGCATACAAAATCATTTTTTTTTTTTTAAATCTAGCATTTGTACGAAAAAAGAAGAAGAAGAAAAGAAGCAGAGTATATATCAAGCAGCAACCTCCCCCTCTCTCTCGAAACCAACACAGAAGTGACTTAAACTGTAATTCATCGACTGACCGCTAGAGACTCACTCCAAAAGAGAGTCAGACCACTGATCTATAATAGAGAGAGAGAGAGAGAGAGAGAGAGAGAGAGAGAGAGAGACCTCCCATGTTAAAATGGCCAATTTTACAGCAGAAGAACATTAGTGCATTAGAACATTACAGCTTAGTACAAAAAGTGGTTTTAGTGTATATGGGTAATTTTGCCCTTCATGAGAGCTGTGAGGGGGGTGATTTCTTTTTCCACTCATCTGTTTAAATTATATTAAGCCTTAAAGTTCTGCATAATTAAGGGCGTGGCCACTTGAGTGACAGGTGGATCGCCGCTCTGCTCCACAAAAGACCATAACTCGTAGAGTGTAAAACTGACAAAAATGGCTTTAAAGATTTTTATTTGTCCAAAAAATTTAATTATAGTTAAGACACTGGAAATCTGGCAATTAAATGTTTTAATGAAAATAATGTCAAACTTGATTTTTACCACCATTCTAAAGTTACTGTACTCTGTCTTTGCATTGTCCGCAAAAAGTGAAATGTCACGCCAAGACAAAAGGCAGTAACTTCCACATTATATACAATATTTGGGTGCTGATCACCATTTACACAATTATTATAGTAACATCTGTATAAAATCTAGTGATCATTGGTGATTGGTCTATAACATATAGTATTGTGTTTCTTTATTTTATTTTTTCTGTCTGTAACAACCAGACAGAAAGTTAAACGTGAGTGGATACCATTTTCCTACCAATTTATTTGCAATTTTCGCTAACATTAAATGATGCTAGACATACTTAGCCTGTTATTTTTACATCATATTAAATGAAAATAGCCTATCCTATAAGATCGACTTGTGGACTGAAGTGAACGCCAGCAGGAATAATGATCAGAATGATTGTGAATTAAACATCTCAGATGACGTTCATTTCAATGGATTTTATCGAGTATCAAGAAAAGGAAAGGATTTAATTGTGAACTGTTAGTGATTTTATGTGTGATCCGCTGTCACAGCATTCGAGTCCTCACACGTGCAGAAGTGTTCAGCCCCAGACTGACAGCTGCCACTGAGTCAATAATCTGCTTTATACAAAGACTAAAAAACCTTTAAAGATTATTTATTTAGGTTAATTTACTATCCTTCTCCAGCTCATGTTCACTAAAGTGTGTAAAACATTTCTTCTCATCAAGACATAACTCACATCAAAAATGGTATTGATTTTGGGTTATTTTGATTGGTAGACACTTCAGATCCATGGCTTCTCTTAAAACTATTATTCTTAAAAAAATATATTAAAAATGATATTAAAGCAGAAAACACCTCCAGGACTCACAGAGCCATTACAGTTGCACTCATAAAATTAGTTAAACAAGATACTGTTTACTATGAACCACTGGATGACCCTTTAATACTTGAAAAATACCACTGTACATAAATCTAAATCATCAATCTGTTGCAGATGTATAGTTTAATTAAATAAAAATGAACTTTTAAGAGTTTTATTAATGTAACTAAATGTTGATGTAACTGTCTATGAATGAACGCAGCCTCCTCATCTACAGGATCCTGTATAAAAGCACCTGCTGTTTGTGTCACAGACAACACCAAACAAACCACGTTCATTTGCTTGCAAAAGAAAATATTAAAATATATAAGAATAAACGTCCTTTAGAGGAAATCTGAATGCGGAAGTCACTGTAAAGCACTCAAAACTCACCTTATTTACACAGCTTCACAAAATCCACCGCCTTTCTATGAAGCAGCTACACGAAAATCATGGCTTAGTTCCTATGAAACACTTTGATATTCCGTATAGAATCGATTCTGGCTGTTTAAATGGAGAAACATCAACTCTGAACATCTGCTTTCACTTTTATTCGAGCACGAGAAACAATGATGGCGCCGAGACTCCGCGCAGATATAATTCTTAGGGAGCGTCTTTAAACTCCACACAAAGCGAGAAAATGTGAGGCGCCACGTAGGATTTAAATCAAACTTACATAAACGCTTATCAATACTTAAATAAACACGTGCATATACACCTATAAATTACTCACATATACATGTATATTATTGGACGTTCAAAAATACATATATGAAATACACGTGCACACTAATATGAAATCCATGCCAATACATATTATGTTAGTAATGAATGCACTTGTGAATAACTTGCGTTTACATACAAAGTGGACGCATGCATACACCTAAAGACACTCGCTTAAGGTATAAACTCGACCCGTGCATATACCGTGAACTTGCAAAACATACAATCAGATCTGAGATTTCTCAACGGCAATCGGGTGAAAGGGACACATTTAGCCGTCTAGGGTCCGTGTACGTTTTGATAGTTTGTTTTTTCATTTGAAACACAAAACAAAATAACGAGAAACCACCTGTTTTTCGTTTGTCGTTTCAAACCAAAAACAAAGAAACGGTAAAAACAGAGCCGTTCTCCCGTTTTTGGTTCTGAATCCAAAAACGAAAAATGACAAAACCAAAATCAAATAACGGTCCGATTTTGGTTTTTTGAAATTCCTTTTTCCATTTTTTCGTTTGAAGATCTACATTGAAATACAGACAGGTTGGCCACGTGACCCGGAAGTAATAGTAAATATGGCCTATCAAAATAAAAGCCAAGCTTTTAGAACGGTCATAATATGCAGCGCTAACGTTATACCAGAGTAACGTTAGAAGAAGAAAAATCAATTAATAAATAGCCTTATATAAAACTGGACCGGAATAAATATGTTAGCAACAGTAGTTTATTACAGCTATTTAATATCGTGCCTATCCAGACATCACCAGTCACGTTTAATGAGCGCATTGTTTGGCTCAATACAGTTGGTAATATAGGTTAACCTAAGAACTTATTGTGTGTGCAGAGTTGTTACTGTTAGCGCTATATTATATAATTAAATTTATATTTAATGTGGTTTCCACCGTAATGGATAACTGTTCCCCCTTTCTATCAGCAGGTGGCAGTATTTAAATGACTGACTGTATGGTGTCTTTGGTAACTGTTTTAAATCAAGATTACTGATACAGATGTATTTATTGTTGTTCATTTTATTTTGTTTTTGATTTTATTTGCCTAGTTATCATCATCATCATTCACCCAGCCCAGAGTTAAACCTGCTTCTGTTTTAACCTGATTATAACACTGCTATCAGCTTCTTATAGCAGCTCAGACAACAAACTCACATCAGACATGTCCTAATCCTAATGTAGGCCATCTGGCCAAAAGAATGATTTACCAGTGTGCTATATACTGTGTGAATCTTTCTTCTCTATACACATTCCAGTTTGTATAACATACAAAACTCCGATTGTGTCATGCAAGTGAAGAGAATCCATACAAGTCTTGAAACTTTATATAGCACATACATGCTTTCAAGGGCATTGCATGTACAATCAATGGCTGCAGAACATTTGTTAAGCCCTAAGGTAAGAACATTTTACAAGGTCCTCAAAAGAAAACCCAAAAACATAATTACATTACTAAAAACAGGCTGTCAACGCTGATTACATCAGCAATAACTGCAACAAAACGTTTCCAGTAACTTTTGATACGTCCTGCTTATTGACTTGGACGAATCTTTGCCCATTCCTCTGTACAGAACAGCTTCAGCTCTTGGATGTTGGTGGGTTTCCTCACATGAGCTGCTTGCTTCCTCATCCTTCCACAACATTTCAATCATTTTAAGGTCATAACTTTTGACTCTGCCTTTCCAAAACATTCACTTTATTCTTCTTTAAGGTAGGTGGGTATATTTTGTCACAATATAATATATATAATAGTATAAAGTATAAATTGAGTTTGTAACTCCCTTCTGGTACATAGCAGACATTATCAGGCTAATATAGAAGCAATTATAAAAATGGTAAACAGAAATAAACTATGATCAGTGGAGCAGTGCTGAGGATGAACTATAGTTTAAGAGTCTGATAGCTTGGGGGGGAAAGTTGCTCTGCAGTCTGTTGGTGCGGCAGCAGAAACTTCTATATCTCTTCCCAGAAGGCAGCAGGATGAACAGGCTGTGGCTGGGTGGGTACTGTCCTTTTGTATCCTTTTGGCTCTGGGTACCAGTGATCTTCTGAGCAGTTTTAATCTCCCGCTGCAGAGCCCTCCGGTCCTGGGCCGTGCACATCCCATGGCAATTTGTGATGTTTCCAGTCAGGTGATCACCACCATTTGCTGATGTAACGTGTCACACTGATGATGTATAATCCTCAAGGCTCTCCTTGGTGGTGACCTCATCTGTCCATACTTTGAATGTCCTTACTTATGATCAGACTTGCAGCACTGTCTTTATATTTCAATGTTAACATAAAAATGTTTTAGAATGGCATAAAATTAAGAAATGAGAATGTGTCTGTACACCTAGCCTGTGTGTCTTAATCAGCATAAGCATTCAACTTTTGTTTGCTTTCAGTCCCTCTGACTGCAGCTCAATATATCATTTGGACTGTGCAATGACAGATATCACAATAGATGATGGAGAAGTGAACTGTGCATCACTATGCTTACATGAACTTTATCTGAAAAATGTATGTAAAAGTAGAATTCCATAAATTATATTCCATAAATATTATCAAAACTTTAGGTGTTCTCATAGTGTGGTCTTGTATCAAATAATGATGGCAGTTGTTAAGTATAGGCTATTCTGCTTATCATTGCCAATATGCCTAGTAATTGCTGACAACAACTAGCCTTTAAAATCAATCTGGAATGGAAACAAAACATTTCAAGGTACACATTTCAAAGAAGACTATTATACGTGAATGAATATGAGGTACTAGAAAAACAAAATTCATCAGGCGGTATCCAATGATAGACCCACCATGGGCCCAAACTTTTCTGTAGCTTTTCCATAGACAGCTTTTCAAAGCTGCCTCAGTATAATAGCCTACCGCTGTCACGCAATTTCTATGCGCAATCTGTGCTTCGGAGAAGTGCGGTCGCGCCCATGGTCGCACCATCTACGCTTAAAAATATAGCCTATTGCGCGTCTATGTCAGCTTAAGCGCGAATGCATGTTTAAAATACATAGGCTACATGTAAAGAATGATTTTCATGACGACTAAATATTTTTTGCTATGGTATAAATATTAAAGAATGCTCTGTGCAAAACAACACTATTTAATTATTATTTACCGCATATATTTTGTTTTGACAATATAGTCGATGTCCTTCATTATCAGATACGGTCAGGAATTTACGTCAATTTAAAAATATTTTTTAATGTTATTATATTGGTCATTAAAACCATCCTTGATTTAACCTAAGCCGAGTCATTTCCAGAAGTGGTCCAGATCCGGAGCCGGTTTTTATGGTGAGGCCCAGTGCTTTACAGCCGTAACAAAAATGCATGTGCTAGAGCGAGCTGCGGGCCACAATCGGCCCGGTTAACACACGCCGATGCCGAATAAGCCGCAGACGTCGCGGGGCAGCCGAGCTCGGGCCGATTGTACATGCTGGGACACGAAGTTGCGTAGGCTCAAGGTGTAGCTATGCGCTTGGTGTCGGCAGACTTAAAAAAAAAAAAACATAATAAAATCAAATTGTTTTTAGCAAAATCCACCAGAATCTTGTTCTAAATCTCACAGACTACCACTGGCTTTTATTTTGATAGGCCATATTTACTATTACTTCCGGGTCACGTGGCCAACCTGTCTGTATTTCAATGTAGATCTTCAAACGAATAAATGGAAAAAGGAATTTCAAAAAACCAAAATCGGACCGTTATTTGATTTTGGTTTTGTCATTTTTCGTTTTTGGATTCAGAACCAAAAACGGGAGAACGGCTCTGTTTTTACCGTTTCTTTGTTTTTGGTTTGAAACGACAAACGAAAAACAGGTGGTTTCTCATTATTTTGTTTTGTGTTTCAAACGAAAAAACAAACTATCAAAACGTACACGGACCGTCTAGCCCCATAGACTCCAATTCATTTTGCACTCATGGCGATCGCCCCCAGTGGAACTCTGGTGGAACTGCAACCAAAATTCGGTACAATAGGACTTAATAGTGAGTGGGAAGGCTCTCCGTAGACGGGCTCTGGTGAGACTGATGTGTCGGCAGCTAGAAAAATAAATATGCCAAGAACGGCTAAAGATGATCCATCTCTATTGTCCACTTTTTCCTCCGAATGCAGCGCTAATTGAAACTATGAGTGTAGCACAACTCCACAAACACTCGCACATACTTATAAACTCGATGCACGCGTACAGATCGATCCGTTTATCATTCATTCTTTCGGTTTTCTTATTGAAACCAAAAATGAAAAAAATAATAAAACTAATCAGGGTATCTTCCGTCCATTCCAAATCCGTTTTCAATTAAAAAACAGAAAACGAAAAATGTAATCGTTTTTCTATTTATTATATCCGTCATAAAATGAAGTAAAAAGAAGACGGATTTTAAAAAGAAGGAATTAATACATTTTCCTATATTTCGTTTCTCAATCTTACTTCTTAAAACTAAATTGTGAAAAATTAAATAAACAAAATCTTAAAAAGCTAAATTTTCCACGACAGAGCTGCATTTTTTCATCAGCATTTGCAGTCAACGGCAGGGGAGCAAAGACGCGCAAAATTATTACTATGGCATCTTTAGCAAGGCACGCAGATGTGATCGTCAACATAATTGATGATCATATGACTGATGAAAATATTTCTGCGCACCTATCAAACGGGTGTACAAAAATGCTCTGCGAGGAGTGTTCGCAGATTTTGCAAAGAACACAACGTGAAAAGACGCAGCCACGTTGATGATAGTCATCTAGAGCTGGCAGTGGCCAGCGCATGGACTATTTTTAAGTTTATTATTCATGTTTATTCATGTTATGTAAGGGGACATTTGTTATGAATGCAGCACAAAAACATTCAGCCTGCAAAAGCAAATATATTTGTTATTACTGATAATGATTGTGTCTTCCTTTCGCATTTGCATTTATTGTATATCTTTGCCAGGACTAATGAGAAGATCTGGCATGACATGTAATCTCAGATGTATATGTAACACTCTTTGTAAACACACACACACACACACACACACACACACCTATCATTAAGGGGACTGTCCATGCGTAATCGTTTTTATACTGTACTATATTCTCCCCCCTTTAACTTTGGGAATACCAGTACACACACACACACACACACACACACACAATTAGTATAATGCATACTAATGAGTTATATCATAAAAACAAAATTTTCTTCTGAACAGTTTGAAATTGGTGTTAAATGTGACAGCAGGTCAATTGGTCTAACTAGAATTGAGAATCATTGTGAACTAATTCAGCATGTTTTGAACATTTAAACTGCACTGCCGGTTTTTGAAGCCTGGATTTTCTTTCAGAGAAGCTGTGACAAAAAACAGCATGTGGGATCAAATCCGGGTTGACCAGGGAAAAGAGTTCTATATGTGCCTGTATATCCAAGAGCTGCTGTCCAGACACAGATACAATATAAACAGACAACCATATGTACAGACAAAATCATCAAGGGTAAGTTTTTCCTGCCACATTAAAAACCTCACCTGAAGTCCATCATTTCTTTACACAATAAAATAAATAGTATGATACTGTATCCACAGAACCTCAAAGTTGAGCGAATATGGCCAGAAATAAATAACAGAGTCAACTATCCCCTGAAAGAAGCCCTGCTGCAACTTCAAGACCTAGAGGTGATCAACATGGAGGACAACACAACTAGATTTTGTGTTTCCAATCTCACTTGTCAGGTTTCCTCAATTGGGCTTGAATGAACTGTGCTATCATGCAATGCACATAGGATTGCAGGTATTTCTAAACATGCACTTTCTTTTTTTTTGGTTGTAACAATGTAAACATACAAAACTATATACAAATCATTATTTTGTATATAATTGCACCATTGTCAAGCTACATGTAGATTTTGTGTCCTCTCTATGATCGAGATCCCAGCCATTTCATGCTAGAGTTGGCTTTACTTACAACCTTTTTAAACCTTTCTTCTTGTTTATACATTAATTATGGTTCTGCTGTTGTAGGAAAAGGAATACCAAACATCTTGGCTGAAGGTGGGTGTCCAGCAAAGATTTCCGAGGAACTCCTTCCACAGGCCTCTGTGGTTGCTGACATGTACCAGCAAGATGTGGGGTCCTGTCTGACAAGAACATCAACATTCGGGACAGATCCCTTTTCTTGTGAGGAAGACAGAGGCCAGGCGGAGGAAGAATTTGCTGATCATTATCCAGACATTACACGGTGCTTTGATCAGGCTTCACACCCTTTAAAGAAGCCATATTACATCTCATAAATGTAACAAGACGTTATTCATGAAGATGAAGGTTTCTTTAAGAATACCAGGAACAAGACATTCATCATAAAACCAACATTTATTACATATTTCTGTGAACAATAATTTTACAAAGTACAAAAATAAACAGCAAGTCTTTTGAACATAGGCATTATCAATTGTATTAAAACAATGCTGTAATTTGAGGTATAAAACTGTCAATTAAAGCTTTAATAAAGTGCTATCCAGTGCTGCATTTTACTTCAAAAGTTGAACTTGACACTTAAACAGTGATATTTGGTATATAACTTACATTGTATATAATGTATATAATTACTCTGATTAAAGCAGAAAAAGTGCTGTCTGTAGTGTTTCTCACTTTTAAGTCAATAACTGAACAGTAATAACTTTTATTTATACTGTATATTCAAGAGTATATTTACTCTTAACGTGTAACAAACACCAGTAACTAATAAAGAGCTGCTGTAGTAGTGCCATATTATGAAACTTCTTAACGTGTGACACTTGTAACAGGGATAGAGCTTTTCTTTCCCACTGTATTTAATCTTTGATAAGATCACCAAAAGCAGACAATGCACCATCAATTCCTGGGACTCTGTAGGTGTTTTCCCTTGAGTTGTCTCCTCTGCATTTCACACAGGTGTTGGCATTTCACTGCCACTGCTCACAGCACACTTTGCATGCAATGAGACTCTGACAGCAAACTGCAAAAACAGGATCATTCATGGGCCCTAGAAATTTAAAATAAAGAAAATTACTTGTTAGTTTTTTCATCATATTTCTGGGATCTTAATCCAGAGAGAAGAGAGGAAAGTATTACAGTTTAATTCACAAAATACTATCCTGGCTATCAACGAATCTTATAGAGACTAAATTATCTTGTTAACAAACCTTTGCAAATTATGCAAGCAAATGCATTTTTAATAGCTGCACGTTCTTCGTCCGTGAATGTAATAAAACGTCTGCGTGCCAGCGTCAGCTCAGATAAGCCTCTGATGGCCTGTGCATCCTCTGGCAGTTCTTGGGATGCCAACACCACCTCATCAATTCTTTCTAAGACCTCTGGTAGCTGGCTGTCATCATCCTGTTGGCTGAGGAAAGAAGTTACAATAAGCACACCATGTTTTTCAAATATTTAAGTCGGTTACATGTTAGTAACTAACATGCTCCAAATATCTGCTATTTTACCTTAATCTTCTCCTTTTGGATCTCATATCCAAGAACTGTTGTTCAGGCACAGCAAAAACCTTCCTAGAATTTTGTTTCCAGTAAGCTGACCCTGGGGAAATCATTCGTATTTTAAAAGATGAATTATGTCAAGATTTAATAATAGGAAAACAACACTACTAAAATGCAGACACCAAAACAAGCTGCTTTCAGTGTGCTTTTTGCCCTCTATCAAGGCTTCATCAATCGGAACCTGATCATTTTTCTTTAACTTTTTGAGGGTCAAAAAAATTCAGGTCATTTTAATGTGTATCATATTTTTATGTGAATTAAACCCTTAATTTCACAAATTTTTAAAATCATATTTATATTGTTTAGGTGTATAGAACTTTTTTTTATCAACTGGTATTACATTTCTCTGACTTCACTGGTGTTTTCATTGTGTTTTTCTTAGATTTTTTAAAACAGCTTGTAGTCAATCTCATCTTTTGCAGTTACCTTTTGTTCCCTCTGTATTGAGAATTTCATTCCCCTGGCCATCAGTCAGTATCATACCATCTTCTGATCCAATAGCATCTTGGACTTTTGCCAAGATAGCAGGAACTGATGCCTCATGTTCATGAAAACGGATCGCCACAGTCTTCTGGGGTCTTCACAGATCAGCAAGAAAAACATTCCTTGAAATGAAAATATGTTTAGTTAAATATCCAAAGACCACCCCATCTTCCTATAGCCCAGATCTAGGGAGAGTGCAATGTATATAACATACAGTGTAGTCACAGTATATCTCTGGCTTCAATCATTCAGGCAGACATACAAGTTGTTAAAAAAAACCTTGCTATTATTAGAGAACTGACAGTGAGCTGATAACATATGCCATTTGCTAAGGTCTTAAATTTTTCGTTAAAACTCAAAAGCATCCACCAAAACTGTCATATAATACTATTGCTCCCATGGGCGAAACGTTTGTTGAACTCACCGTTGAAAAGGTTTTGACACACTGGGTCGCTGAAATACAAAGCGCACAGACCCAGATCCAGCAGTGGATCGAACACTTGAGTCCGGGGATTGCACCTCGGCAGAATCTCCGTCAACTTCGTAGTGTCCTCTTGCAGCAAGATCGACACTACTAAAAAACCCACTCTCTCCAGCGAAGATAGCGATGTTGCTATCATCTGTGATGTAAACACTGGAACTACACACCTTAAATTAAAATTGAGAGTTGTCTACAATATTATATAGTTCTGCTTAATTGTAACATTTTCTAATAATTAGCACAGATGGGCTCACTGTCCTGCAGTTTAGATCCACCCGTGATTAACCTCGGCTGCCTGTAGCACTCCAGTAATCATGAAGACAGAGATTAACTGCTAAGGTGTGCTTGATGAGGGATGCAGCTGAACTCTGCAGGACATTGGCCTGGATAAGGCGAGTTTGCCCATCACTGCAGTGGCATATGCAGTGGCATCTGCTGAAGTGAGGTTTAACCTTTAAATACTTACATCTATGAATATAGTATTTGCACAAAGTAATTAAGTTATTTATCAAAAAGTCTAGGATCTTTTCCTTCAACAATACTCCAACCTTAATTGAGATCACAGTCAAAGGCTGTATTGATATATGTTTGGAATGAAGCCAGTTTTGAAATTTTAGTTTCACATTGGAAAAACATATGTTCTACAGTTTCAATATCTTTCTCACAGAACCCGCATGAATTGTTCTCCCAATTAAATCTTTCAAGTAGGAAGTTATTAGATGGATAAATGTCATTTAGAATTTTAAATGTCACTTCTTTGGCTTTAGGAAGAACTGGATAAGTAAAATAACGCTTCCTTATTTTCTTTGCCTCTTCTTCACTAAATTCTTGAAGAACATACTTTCTTTTCAGTTGACTGGGGAAGTACTGTTTGGATAATACATTTCTGATAAACTTATTTGTAAAGTGTTTACTTTTTAAATTTGTACCTTCAATACAAAGTGATCTCAACTCTGGTATATTTCTGGAGTACAATACAAACTGCTGAATCATTGTTTGCAAGGGTACTGGGATGGCCTTCATTACTTTGTTATATTCTCTAATTGAGCATTGTAGATTAAATTTATCACACAAATCACTATAATATAAAAAATTACCAAAATTATCCATCAAATGCGAAATTGTCCATATTCCCTTTTCCATCCAAGTCCTTAGAAACAAAGATTTTCGATTACTAAGAATACATCTATTGTTCCACAGAGGTGTATTATGTGGAGTAAAATTGTGTTTAAATATTAGGTTCCAGTATCGAAGAACTTGCTGGTGGAAATCTGATCGTTTTACAGGCAATTTTTGTAAATCATAATCACAGCACAATAAAAAATCAATTCCACCCAGTTTACCAAAAATTGCATTAGGGATGCTAAACCAGAAGGAGTCCTTATGATTAACAAATGAATTCAACCACTTTAACTTCAGTACACCATTCATTACAGAAAAATCTATAACATTCATGCCACCTTCCTCAATACTCTTAATCATGTCAGCTTTCCTAATGTAATGGCATTTTTCCTTCCAAATAAAGTTGAAGTTCGTTTTGTTCATTAAATTAATCATGTTCTCTGAAATTCCTAATGAATAGGCCGGGTAAATAGCTCTGGATATACTTTCCATTTTGGACAGTAAAACCCTGCCAAATATTGTTATATCCCTTTGTAGCCATAAGTTTAACATTTTTTTACATTTATCAATATTTCTAAGAATATTTTCTTTTTCCCTTATTTCTTTATTTCGGGTGACTGTAATGCCCAAATATTTAACATCTGTTTTAACACTTATATTATTGATTGAGTGAGCTGGTTGTTCATGCAAAGAAAGAATTTCACATTTATTAATATTTAACGTAACACCTGATGCTTTTGAAAATTGATTAATCGAATCTAGTGCTGTGATGATATGGTTTTCATTTTTTAAAAACAAAGTTGTATCATCTGCAAACTGAGTTATTATAATGTGTTTCCCCAATATGTTAAAGCCTTCAGATCCACTGTTCTTTATCATGATGGACAACAATTCAGCAACCATTATAAATAGTAAAGGAGAGCTGTTGCAACCTTGCCTAATACCCCTCTTGACTTTAAATCTTGTGCAAGTGCCATGTTCTAAAGATACACAACTATTAATATCATTATAAAGTATACTAATTAGATTTTTGAATTTCTGTCCAAAACCAAAATGCGTTCAAGTTTCTAAAATAAACTGATGTTCTACTGAATCAAAGGCTTTGTAGAAGTCTAGAAATACAATGAAGCCCTTCTCTACAAATATATTGCTGTAATCAGTAGCGGTTTTCGGCACGGGCGAACCGGGCAGCTGCCCGGGGCGGCATGTTTTTCATGATACATGGGGGGCGGCACGAGCAGTTAAAAAAAAAATAATAATCCTCTGCGCCGCCGCCGCCGCCAAGCGGTTTTCTATTATCTATCATTTCACTGTGTGGGGAATTGGCAAATTGGCGCCCCTGCTTGCTGAGAAGGTGCCGTGCACAGAAGCCGCGTGAGAAGGGGAAAGGGGGGCGGCGCGGCACGGGGCGGGGGACAGTTTCACCATAATATTGTGCTTTGCAACAAAACTGTTACAAGTTCAGTTTTTATTTATTTCCATCAGTTGGGTTAACGTTAGGCCCTGTAATTAGCCAACGGAATTTTCAAATCTGTGTAATTATAATTTAAATCGGACTACTTTTCAAATTGTATTTCATAAACCAACATCTCAGACGTTATGTCAAAACGTTATGGGGTTTCAAATCAAAAAATGACTTTCTGTTACAGAACAGGGCATTGATTTCATACATGTCCACTGTAGAGGACATCGGGACTTAAATCATGTTTATCAGGCATTTTAGGAGACACAACAAGTGAATATGGAGATAAATTATACATCAATATTCCTACGAAATATTAGATATTATTATTAAAATGTTGCCAATTATTACTCCAATTATTACACTTCTACATTAAATGTTGCTCCAAGAACACATTAATATGGAAATTAGATACAGTGTATAGATACATTGCATTGAATGGGAATATTAATTTATGGCCATTTTACCCACATATTGCATAAAGTAAAATGGTGTATCAATTCATTCCATTATATCTTTCATAACATAGTTGAGAATCATCTTTATACAAATTTTGGTAAAAAAAAAAATCCTGAAACCCAAAAAGTTATTGGTGATTGAAAAAAAATGCCATTATTTTGCCTATACATATAATTTCATGTCATTTTACTTTTTAAACAACTGAGTCCTAGTGTCCACTACAGAGGACATAGCATAACATATGAATAAAATATCATTTTTCAAAAATGTTTTTTTACCATTTGTTTCTTATGCTCTAAACAATGTGATGACATGAAAAAAAAAACTAAATTAAAAAAACTCTCTGCTCTTGTTACATTTTTAATATATCTGATTGTATACATTTTTGGCACATTTATGTACATAGTGTATATTTATTTAAGTTCTGATAACTTATACTGTCATATTTTGTGCAGAATTGTGTTCATTGTCTTTTGGGAATGTTGGAGGTGGAGATTGTGCAACTTAAAAAGTGTGTTCCCGGTTGTAATTGCAATAGTTAAATAACTGGATTCTCTTAAGTGTGTTTTTCAAATGTTCTAATGAAGGATTTGTGCAATTGAGAAATATAATTTTCTCTTATACTTATGTTGTTATAATAAAATATAATTAATATATATATATTTTGTTTCGGGGGGGGGGGCTCCAAGGGGGTCTCGCCCGGGGTGTAATTCAATGTAGAACCGCCACTGGCTGTAATCGATCAAATCTAGAACCAATCGTATGTTGTTATGAATGGATCTTCCACCAAGGAAGCCTGATTGAGTTTCACTTATTATCTGAGACAGGCCTTTCTTCATTCTAGCTGCTATAATCCCGGATAATAATTTGTAGTCAGTATTGAGGAGTGTAATGGGTCTTAAATTATCTAGTAATCTCTTATCTTTAGCTTGTTTAGGAATTAGTATTATAAGACCTTGCTTCATGCTTGTTAATAATTCTTTCCTTTCTATGCATTCTTGAATCGCTTTGAATAACAAAAGTCTGATGTCTTTCCAGAAGAACCTATAAAATTCAGCCGTGAGCCCATCAGAGCCAGGGGATTTGTTCAAAGACAGTCTCAAGCTCACCTCATCTCATTCTTCTATTCTTAAATCAGACTCACAAAATTCTTTAAAAGCATCATCAATTTTGGGTATGAAATCCTTAATTCTATCCAGAAACTTGGAAGAATCAGAGTGAGAGTACAGAGAAAACCTCTGAAAACCTCTTTTTCAATTGTTTTAACATCCTTACACTCTACTCCTTTTATTAGTAAACTTGATACTGCCTTATTCCCCTGTCTTCTTTTCTCTAAACTA
Source organism: allo-octoploid hybrid of Carassius auratus x Cyprinus carpio (assembly GCA_024542945.1). Taxonomy (NCBI): domain Eukaryota; kingdom Metazoa; phylum Chordata; class Actinopteri; order Cypriniformes; species allo-octoploid hybrid of Carassius auratus x Cyprinus carpio. Next base: position 142,762 of record JANHFF010002018.1, on the reverse strand, counting down.
CTGAAATACGAAGTATTCTTTTCCCCTTCCTCTATCCACTTTGCTTGAGATCTTACAAAAGCACCTTGGGCTCTCTTACAATACATATCATCTAATTTAGCTTGCAATAACAATAATTTCCTTTTGTCGTCACTGTTTAATTCGGCCTTTTCACAACATTTACTAATTTCCTGAAACAGGTTGCTTTCTTCTTTCCTTGGCTAATTCCTTACTAAACTTAATGGAATTTTCTCTAATTTTAAATTTTATAAATTCCCATTTATTACAAAAACTATCTATTGTCTCATCATTTTCAGTTTCAGCTATTATTTCTTTTATCCTTGTACAATATTCATTATTCTTAAACAGACCTGAATTAAATTTCCAATAACCTTTATTTTTACTACTTCTATCAACCGAATTTATCTTCATGTCTATGATACAGTGATGCGTTAATGGGGCTTTAGAAATCAAAAGATCTGAAACAAACTCAGCAAGTGCATCAACAACCAGCCAGTAGTCAATCCTAGATTTGCAGGTGTTATTGGGTTTATGCCAGGAGTATTGTTTTACTCCTGGATTTACCCTTCTCCATATATCTACCGGAAAATTTCTAGAAATAAATTCTCCAATTGTATGATTGAAGTGGTTGCTGTCAAATTAAGTGGGCCATCTGTCTTCCCATTCATCTGGTGTCATATTCCAGTCACCTCCCATTCAAATTAAATCTGTAGGGTACAATGCTTTGAGCTCTGATAGAATGACTGTGATATCTTCAAACATTTGTTTATTTTGGGTATTAGTTTTATATCCATACACATTTGTTAGAATAAAAAAATAACTATCAATTTTTAAAACCACCATTAACCAATGACCTTGATCATCTCTCCTGTGATGATGTTTTACTATACTCACTCCAGCAGGTGTTCTTAAGTATGGGTGTGTTTGAGTACATCCTCCACAGACATTCCTTCTGTGCTTTCTCAGCGTCTCCAGGAGAATGTTCCTGCCGTGTGGTCTTTGACAGTCCAGGTGTCTGGAGGTGTTTTCTGATACTCACTTTGTATCACATTCACATGGACCTCAACAGACACTGAATCCTCCCCAACACAAGTTTCCTTCATCAGAACAACAGAACAGATCATGCTTAGACCGTGACTTAGATCTTAATACTTACTGAACAAGGTGCTTTAGATATAAAAAACTAAAAAACTAAAAAAGAAACATTGAACTGCATAAAACATTAAGATGATGGTCAGGCAGTGAAAAAGTGGAGTATATACAATACAGATTTAAATGTCTGTAGTATCTTCCTTACATTGACCTGCACTAAGTGAAAATGTAAAATTGATTAACAGTGCAAAAATAAATGATGCATATGGCAGTGTGCTTACATATGCTACACTTTTGACACAAACCTACAAGTGGTGCATGTTCTGCTTCAAATTTCCGGTTTAGGGATGTGTGAGTAGGCCTGTCACGATAACAAATTTTGCTGGATGATAAATTGTCCAAGAAATTAGTGTGATAAATGATAATATTGTCGTTCTAAGACCAGTTTCAACTAATATAATAATAACGGCATACTAATGCAGGTACACCTTTTCAAAGATCAATAAACTTTTATTTCTAAAGAATATTTAACACTGAAAACGGAAAACATTTTAAATATCCACAATAAATGAACAAAACAACCAAAAAAACAATAAAACAATAAAAGCAATGGACTGTCAGTCTCTGTTAAAACAATGCACTTGAATAAATACCAAAATCAATAAATAAAATGGATGTAAACAAAATTGCACTTCAAAAAATATTAAACATTAGGCTCAGACATAAATAGTGCCAGTTATGACCTTTGTAAAGAAAAAAAACATCAACAGGCCATATGCAAAAAAACTTTTGAAAAATAATTTCTCCAGCATAAAGCTTTGTTCAAATAGAGCAAAAGTGAATTGCTGTCTATGCACTGAAAAAAATGATTCATTGAATTTACTAAATTTTTTTAAGGTAAGTGGTTGCAATCAATTTATTTTAGCTACATTTAAATAAACAAATTTAGTTGACTTACTTTCAACTAAATTTGTTTATTTAAATGTAGCTAAAATAAATTGTTTGCGACCACTTACCTTAAAAAAAATGAGTAAATTCAATGAATCATTTTTTTCAGTGTGTCCACCAAGGACGAGAGAGAGAGAGAGATTCCGAGCAATGTGTATATGCCAGTTATGGATGCTCATATTGACCGTTTAACCGTTAACCGAAAGTAAACATTTTGACCGATTAAGGGGCCGTTCACATATCGCGTCTTTTGGGCGCTCAAGTTCATTATTTCAAATGTAGACGCGCGGTATGCGCGCTCATAATGGAAGCGACGCGCTCGTTTTTTCCAGGCGCGTCCGCACCGCATCTAGTTAAAAACATCTCAACTTTTCAGAATGACGCAAGAGCACCAGAACCAACTCAATCAGCTTCCTTCGGGGTGAAATTCCTCGTTGTTTTTGAAAAATGGGGTGCACCCAAACTCTGCGGAGTTTTTTACTTTTCTTCGTAAATAAATCTTGTAGCAGAGTTACAGCAAAGGTTTTTCGGTGGTGGAAATCCATTGCTGAAATTTCCTTGTAACGGAGATCGCAGCTGATGGAGGCTTAGCAACGACAGACGCCTCAGGAGCGCAACTGCCCGAGCGCTTTGGAAAGGAGGAGAAAGCGACGCGCCTAGCGTTTTCCACGCGTTTTGGGGCGCCACATGTGAACGGCCCCTAATACTATCAGTTAAACTTTGTTTTTTTTGTTTTTTTTTGCTGCATGGTAATAATATATATGTTAATTCACCGGGCGCGTTGACGCGCAACCACACGCCTACAGACATATTTAGCTGAGCAAGCCAAATGAAGCGAGCGAAAAGTAGGCTACTATGTGGGACCATTTCGACAGAAAGGGCAACGAAGTTACTTGCAAAATATGCTACGCGGTATTAAAATAAAGCAGTAGTGCAAACACAATGCAATATCACTTGCGACGCAAACATCCTCAAGCAGATGAAAGGCGCTTCCTAAAGCTGGCCGCTCAGCGAGACGTTATCTCTTTATTCCCGGGACATCTGTGCCACCGGAGAGGGTGTTTTCTGACGCGGGGTGTCCACAGGCTGCGCTCCAGACTAACCCCACATCATGTTACATTTTTTAAATAAAAATTGAAAAAAGAAATGATCGCGGCCGGAAAAATTTTCGAGCTCATTTTTTTTTTATCGTGCGATTAATTGATTTATTGACTGTCGCGACAGGCCTATGTGTCAGGTGTGCTAAAAACACTAATTTGACTGATTGTCATTTTCCAGCAAATAAAGATTACAATATATTGTTACTACAATATCGTGTGTGATTATGTTGATAGAGATAAATCAATGGATTAAAAACAATGTAACTTACAGTCATTTCCTTTTATATTTCTCTGGAAAGGGTTCTTCACAACCAGTGTGCTGGCATCTTGAATATACTCTGCATTAGTTGGACACCCAGCAGAAAGGTAGAAACAAACTCTAAATTAGTTTTTTTATTTTTTAGTCTAATCGTCTTCATAGATTGTGAATTGATCTTAGTACAGTTGTAATAGCAGAGGTGGTAATAATTATTATACTTACAGGATGTATTCTGTACTGTACTGCAATACAATTATGATCGTATTGTATCCAGTGGCGTAACTTTGCTTTGAAAACTGGTAGCAACTCGTTTTGCTAGTTTTTTATTTGATAATCTAATTTACTTGGGGACTGGGTTTAGAGTTGGAAAAATTTAATTTCCACTTTTCAAAAATACATCAATGTACCAGGGGCGGTGCCAGAGAATTTTGAGGTGCTGAGGGGGTGATAGATCATTGACAGGTAGAGCTGGGCAACTCAGCGCTCCAGACTCATTCCCACTCGTCGCTCTTTTGTGACTTTCTCAGTTCGTCGCACGAGCACAGTTTATATTTATTTATTTATTTTTCTACAACATGCTATTAATCAGTGTATGCTGATGAATTTGCATCATAGTTATATGGAAACGAAAGTGGTTAACATTCAACCCGTTCTTTTTCATCTGCAGTATTATTTGTGATTTGAATTTTCTTTTTTGTTATATTATAAGCCCGGTTTCGGATGCTTTCACTTTCGATTTTGCGATCTTGTCAGGTTTTACAATAAAACGATAATTGTCTGTTTTGCCTACATCTTTCACCTTTTAAGACAAAAGAAAGATGGATTCATTGTTATTTTTAATTAAAATGCACAACAACTATAAAAAAGTAAGATTCAATGACAAACTAGCTAAAACGTTTATTAACAAAAAAACGAATAAGATGAGGCATGGCATAGGCCAAACTACATGCTGTTTTAGGCTATATAGTGACTAATAAATTACAGAACGTTTAGCAAACACTAAGGAATCAAATAAAAATAAAAGTGAGCCTCCATGGCATAACGTGGGGTAAACAACAAAGATAAGCTTTTCAAAATGAAAACACAAAACAAAAAGAAAAGTCAAACTAAATTTACTGTCGGTAACAGTGCTTGCATGTTTTTTCCCCCACAATAATACCAACATGTTCCCCTTCTCTGGTTTAGAAGCGGTCTTTTACTTTACTTTATCGAGCAAAACCATCAATATTCGCGTCATTTTTGCTGCGCGCACCTTCGCGCTCCTGACTCGGCGCTGCGCAGTTCAAACAAGTTGAGGTTTGATGTTTGATGTCATATCATAGGCGCGGGAAGTGGGGGGGCTGAGGGTGCTGCAGCACCCCCTGTTTTTTTCTGTGGGCAACTGTTTAACTGTTGGAAAAAATAATAATAATAATAATAGTAAAAAATAATAAAAAAAAAATAAATAAAAAGAATCGGCGTCTATTTTACACTAAAAAAAGTGCAAGTAGCTGGTATTGTTGGCGGATTGTGAAAACATTACAAAAGACGGCTGCCAACTATCAGATTCATTGTAGAGAGTGAAGCGTGTGTCATTCTATTCCTTCTGACGCGATGGACCTGGGATCGAATCTGCCTTTTGGAGAACTTTTTTTTCTCCCTTTTCAAACTTCAAATCACATCAGAAAAGCATTTATTTTTAATAAAATTGAAGAAAATCATCAAATAGTTGAAAATAAAGTATTGGGTAGGGTTAGGGTAGGTGTAGGGAGGGCTTTTTTTCCCTAATAAGGTGGCATCCATTTAATAATTTGAATTAAAATTTACACTCAACTCATACTGGTTTATAATGTATTACAATGCTGAGGTGCATATAATTGCAACTATTTGCAATAAGTAATTAGCAAAATATCCTATAATTTTCAATCGTTGCCCCCCTAACGATTGAAAGATTTTACTAATTATTTGTTAATTTATAATGTTTTCAACTCAAAAGTAAATATGCACATAAAGTAGTTATTTTAATATATTTCACTGTTATTTATTGTAAGTAAATTAATAAATAACTAATAGGCTTTCCCAATCTTATTTGCGTAAGAAGTTGGCACGTGAATCTGCATTTTGGCGAATAATAGCCTATGCTTGCTTGTTGCATGACATGAATGTATTTTTTTTTTACAACATACAACAACTGCAGAGGAATCTGAACCTAAGCAAAATAAAGACAGATGAAGCTAGATGCCGGACTCCAGACCCCGACAGCGTCATAAAGTTGATCTATTAGACACTCCCTTAGCAGTTTTACATTTATGTCAGGAAAAGGACCATTTACATCCAAATGTAATTTAATGCACACAGAACACAACCTAGAAATATATTTCAGAATATAAACGGCTTAATCGGCCATTTTCAGTAAGATTTAACGTTACTAAATGTGTTTGTGTGCCTGTGCGTTTAACTTGAATAATGTCCAGAAGATATCTGTTTTAAAGCAGTGGGTAATTCACTCGTTGATCTGCTTAAAATCTACTTTGTGATTCTGTTGGCGAACATGTTTATGGTGCATTCTATTCAACCTGTTTATTGCTGAAGCAGAAATAGACAGCGCAGCCTTTACAAGTAATTCACGTGCAATGTATCTGGTTGCCATGGCAACCTCACGCTAATCATAGTAAACCCGCTTTTAATGGTAACTTACATGGATTGTGACTTTTTTACTACAGAAATGCTAAAATGTATTTAAAAGTTTGACTGACCAAATCGACTGGCTTGGTTTGCTCCCCAAAAATACTGCTATTAATCCCCAAATTAACTTAATTTTTTTTAAGTGTCTGTTACCATATAATGTTATTTTTTAACTAGGTATTTTGAGTTTACAGTACATATTTATATTGGGTACAGATAACTTGAACATTTTCAGTAGTTTTAAAATGAAATATTTGCATTCTTACAATCAAATTGTTCATTTTTTGTTAACTTTTTTTTTTTTTTTTTTACATTAATTGGGGACTCTTACACAGTCCTAGATTTATAATCCTCCTATAATTTAAAACTTAAAATTTTGAATAAGGCAAAATAACCACAGAGAGACTTCAGTGCAAGTAACTTGTTTATTAACCAAATATGACGTTCTTGAAATATTTGTAATATCTCATATTATTGCAATGTAAACAAACACAAAATACTCGAGACACATGAATGTGCCATGTGTAAACTTTCCAAATTGCCTCGACGTCATTCAACATCCGGATCACTATAAGTTTTCTAAAACATTTAACTGTAACAAATTGAAATTATAAAATACAGATGTATGAAGAATAACACGCATTACAAATATTATAAGTATAATACAAAGCTTATCTTTAGTGTTTTGTTACGTGCACAAAATAAAGCTGAAGTTTGTGCACTGCGATGTAAACAGATACAGAATCTCTCAGTCACACCAATGTGCAAGTATCCTATGTGAACATTCAGTCCTTCAACAAACATTTAACATTACAGCTACTATAATATACAACAATTCTGTAAGAGGTTTAATATACAAAACAGTACGGCAGTGTGCAATCCTCTGCTGCAAGGAAGCCTTTATTTAACTTGCAGTTAACCCTATGTGCAGATGCCTAATGCAACCACACCATTCCACAATTTTAAAATCACCTGTGTGTATTATATTTGTAAATATGTCCTCTGGTGTGACATTGCAAAGATTTAGAAATAACAATTAAACAAATAGCATGAGAAAGTTACAAAAACCATTAAAGAGATTGAACTATTTATAATGATTTTTTTCCACATTGTTTGTTGTCACACCATAGGACACATTTAGAATATTTGTCAATACAAATATATGTATGAGATACACGAACATATTACACAAGTATAAAAATGTACAAAACAGGACTTCATTCAACTTTAACACATTAAAACTTCAGGAACAATCTCTATAAAACCCATCTGTTAGATGTTTTACAGCAAGAAAAACAAATGTGCTTACACTACTGCTAACAGGTCATTTTTCAGACTCAGAACTCTAGGCCTCAACTTTCCATCCTCAAGACCCATCAAGACCTTTTGGACGAAGTCAAATGTGTTGAGCAATTGTTTTGGATAGTTAAGGTGCAGGGTGTATGTAAGTGCAAAGAGAATGACGAATGCATCAGCCAGTGTGGAGGACTCAATAACAATGTTTCCCTCAATCAGAACTGCAATCTTCTCTGGGCAGAAAAATGTGCATCTGATGATGTGTGATAGCTTAGGAGGAGCCCAAGTGGTACATCACTGATGTTCGGTTCATCAGACTGCTCCACCTAAAGACAACAAGAGAAACAATTACCCATTACTAAAATCTTTCTTAAAGCTGACACCAAACCTGCAGTCAAATACCAGGACAGTCCAAAAAAGGCAAACGCAATCACAACCTGCACATCTATTAATCACAATCAGATCATAGGTGTGTTCACATGTGACGGCGATTATTTTAATAAACTATAGACACTGCTGAATATGCACACTTACGTCCCACATCTTGAACATGGACATCAACTTCATCCTTTCATTGTCAGAAAAAAAATAAATGAATCATTCAGTACGGATGCTAATCAGTATAGCCTCACAACACTATTCATGAACCAACCATTAGAGTTCAACTACAGATAATTAAGCACCTAAAGCACCTTTACCAGGCATTAAGAATTATAACCAACTGAGCTGGAGGTCATAAATCCTGAAGAGCTGATCCAGGAGTTCAGAAGCTTTTTTCTGAAACGGCTCTGAAGCCGGGGGTATGTTGGTCCAGTTGAGCAAAGAAACGATTCTTTAGGGTGAAACTCAGCACAGATCTGTAAAAACATTCACAAAAAGAAACTTACACATTTTGAACATTCAACACAACCACAACAAACAATTAAATGTAAAGATCTTGAATAGTTATAATAAAGAAAATATCTGTACCTGCGACTCTAATTTAAGAGCCGGCCATCGTTTCAGGATTTCATTAACTGACGATCTCTTAGCGCCGCAAAGCAAAAGTGCTGTGCATTAACTTTGTGATCAGGACGAGATTTTTGTCAGTCATCTGAACTTCATCTATAATTCTTTGTCTTTGTTGTTCGAGGCTTGAAGCATCTTCATCTCTTGGGAAATTTGGAAGGAAATTATTCTCTGCCCTTTTTGGTCTTTTGATGTTCGTGTGAGGGGCATCTTTTTGGGGGTTGTTTTTACTCCTCTTTCCAGAATTTACAGCAACTTCCTGAGATCCAGCACGACTTAATTTTGCGCGGTAGCTGCCCATCTTAAATGTTAATAGTTTTTCAACATTTAACTTGTTAAAGTAAGAAACGTAATTAAGGTAGCTTCTTTTAATCTGTGCTTTAACATTGACACTCAGGTAAACGCACCAAGCCGACGAATTCTTTCCAAAATATCTACATTTACAAAAAAATATATAAGGACAACTGAAACCACGCGTGTGTGAACAGAGCCGCTAACAGCTACAAGGAAAGTGTGTGCCGCCGATTTTTCTATGTAGGAAAACCCTGCTCTAGCACGCCAACACAATCATTATTCATTTGTTATTTTTATTTTTATTTTTTTACCGCAAAACGCGAACCCCAACTGTGGCTGTGTTTAACAAGGATAAAGTCATGTTAATAATTCAATGATTACCTGTTTGCTAGTTTGCGATGCACATCACATTTACTTGTAAAGGCATAAAATAAATCCACTTTCAAGACACCAAGTTTGCAGATAATTGTAAAACGACAGTAAAATATAGTGTTAATAGATTACTTACCAGATTAACGTAATGCTCCCAAAACCAAAATCAATATAACAGCAGACAGCGTGGTCAAAACGGAGTAAAACTTTGTCCGATGATCTTCGTAAAATTGCTGCATGCCACAGCGCGTGTCTTCTCAGGAGTATTCACAGGATACTGCCACTGTAAAACCTGTTTCGTTATATTTTCTCACCTTTTCTCGACCAAAAAAAATAAAAAACGCACCCGAGGCAAGCGGACCAAAATGTTGAACTCTCTCCCAGCTCAGATGAGCATCAGGGAATGTCTAATATGGCTATATCCTTATGAGGGCTATATGCACACTCACTTCCGCATTCCAAGTCGGCCAGCCAGGTTACATCCGGCGTCGACTGTGATCTGTGAGGAAGCTTAAGCGTAAGAGAAAGTTATACTGCAGGTTCAGCGCAGATTGGTTCATGGTTCATGAGACAGGTTACGTTTGGCAGATCAAAGTTTCTGTGAATCATTGCATCTAATAATGCTAAAGGTTATTTTACAGACAAATTTCATTTACCATACCATAAATAATACTGGTGTGTTGGAATATTTATCGATATTTAAATATGTACGCTAATCACTGGGATTGACAGAAACTGAGTTGTGTTTTGTCACTGCATTGACACACGTTCTGTGTCCACTGTTGAGGATGATGAGTCAAGTGAGATAAATAATCATATAACCCTTGTCAAAAAATCCTATTGGAATTTCAGTTTATCCTTTTGGATCTTACTGGATTCTTAGAATCCTATTGGACATTCTGATTGATTTTAATGGAATTTCACTTTGTCCTATTGGATTTTATTTGATTCTTAGAATCCTATTGGACATTCTGATTGATTTTAATGGAATTTCACTTTGTCCTATTGGATTTTATTTGATTCTTAGAATCCTATTGGACATTCTGGTTGATTTTAATGGGATTTTACTGTGTCCTGTAGGATTTTATTTGATGCTTAGAATCTTATTGGACATTGTGTTTTATTTAATGGGATTTACATTTTTCATGTAGGATCTTTTATTGATTTGTATCATATTGGACATTGTGATTTTTAAATGGAAATTCACTTTGTCCTGCAGGATCTTATTTGATTCTGTTAATTACTTACTTTTTAAGAGTAACTTTACTTTTTTAGAGTAACACTGTGTGTGTGTGTGTGTGTGTGTGTGTGTGTGTGTGTGTGTGTGTGTGTGTGTGCGTGTGTGTGTGCTTGTAACCTATAAAAATGCAGCCTACATGAATATACACAAATATAAAAACTGAAATTCCTAATACAGTAAGGCAAATATAATAAATATTTCACAATGTCCGAATAAGTGTATTACATGTGACTAAAAATTCATAGAAACACAAACATCTATAATGGTACGCTTCCCCTTTAAGAAATCCGAATGTAGTGCGCGTGCAACTGTAGCGCGCATACTTTGAACAGTAACGGTCAAAGAGGAGAGGACGCTGAGAAATCGAGTGATTAACGTTGTTTAACTTGTTAAAAGTTTATTTAAAGACGCTAAAAAGGAAGAAATAATGATACTTATCTGAGCTGCATCCTAAACAAACAATTTTGAGTGAATGAACTATATCTGTTGGTGAGTTGTTGATCTCGTTACTGTATCTGCTGATTATAGGAGTCTGCCATTACATAGCAAAATTGTTTAACAACTGATATTAATGAAATATTGATGTAAGCTGTTTATAATACAATTTAATTGTATAAAACACTGGAGTAGTGAGTACAAAATGCCTGTTCTGACACCATTTTGAGCTGTTTTGAATTGTGGTTTACGTTTTTGTGTAACTTAGCGCTATACTTTAATTATTTGTATTGATGGAGTAATATGTTCTGTTGTCCAGGTCAGGTTTTATGTTCCAGTTAAAAAGTTTGACATGGGACAACAATTCTCCCGTGATATGTGTGTGTGTACATGGAGAAGATGCGCATGACAAGAGAATAATACGGCGAGCCTTGGTCAGCGAGAGGACCTGTTGCGTTGCCTGGTAACCAATTGACCATATGCACTGAGCGCTCTTTATAACTTCCGCATAAAGATAAGCCAGCTCGTAAACTTCCGGTAAAGCTGATTTAATGTTGTGGTTTATAGGTACAGAAACCTCTTCTGCCTAGTTCTTGTCAGAAATTGAAAAAAAAAAAAATTATAATAAAAAAAATTATAATAATTGCAACATGATAAATAATGATAGCATAACAATAATGATAGATGATGGCATTATGTTTTATGTTATTTAACAACATATTTTTATATATTTTATAATTTTTTATAATCCCAGGTGATTACCTAGACATGTAATGACATTAAAATGCTGACAACTAAACACTATAGTAACTGTTTAGGCCAGTGGTGCTCAAACTTAACCAGCATTAAAATTCAGTAGCATAGTAGGCCTAACTATTCAACTACAGCTCTGCACAGTAAAAAACAAACAGACAGTTTTATTCCTAATAAGAATATTTACTGTTGTCAGCCACTTCAACATTGTAGATATACAGTTTGAACATCAACACTGCCCTGTGCTTAAGTACAGGTAAATAAAAAAAGTAAATAATGATTTTATTAAAATGTGTTGTACCTAAAAGTTAAATAAAAACTGTATTGTACTTAATCTTTATTTGAATAAAGTTGTTTTTACATTTAAGATAAAATGTATTGTGTTTTAACATTAATTTATAATTAACTTAGTGATTCCTCTGTGCACCACTAGAGGGACTCGTACCACACTTTGAGAACCACTGGTTTAGGCTAATATTAGAGATGCTATCTCCCAAATGACATCATAATGGTATGATTGATAATCAATTACTTACCTTCATAGTCATGAACACATTTTAAACACTTATAATATTTGCCCTCTCAACTCTATAGCTGTGCAGTACAATTCACTTTAAACATTTTAACTCCAAATTTTTGTACTTTTATTGTACTGAAGTATAAAGTATAGCAAGTGCAGGAATCACAAAGTCTCATGTCATTTAATAAAAAAAATATGCTCCGACACCAACAGCGTATAAGGAAGAACTAGTTAACTACAAATGAAGTAAGTTAAATATTAATGGTATAACAATTAAATAATGCATTAAATATTTTGAAGTATTTTTAAATTCCATTTAGTAACTACATTTTTAAAGTTTTATCTTTAACTGTAAAAGCTGCTAAATATATTCAGTCAAAACATACTTGTTACTGTTGTAGTTTTGCAAATCTGAATTTAGTCTGAATCACTTAATGGACCGCTCTATTTTGACATTGGCTTGTCTTCCGTTATTACTGTCAATCATAGCAATGAGTCCAGAACAATTTAGCAGATTTACCTGCGTAATATTTAACACCCGCGTTTGTCATTCCTAAAATGGTAAATGTGGAAGTTTGGTCCTCTTAGATAAACAAAATTTTTTTTCAAATTGTGAATGGATTTTGTAGAGAAACTGAACAAAGGGCACTCCCCTTAAAGCACAGTACAATTGACCAGAAATGACTGAGCTGGCTTATAAAACCAGGAAGTAATCGTGCATATGTTCAATTGACAGACATTAGTGATTGCTTTGGAATATATTTGATACAATATTTTTCAGTTTTTTCTGTCTTTTTACATTACACACAAACGGAACTTTATTACATTTATTGCATGAAATGAACAGTATTATACACCTCAAAGGGAATTTAAACTGAGTTACTATATCAAATTCTACATATTGTTTGATGTTTTATTGTTCTGTGTTGTGATGTGATTGTATTTGCTATTATTATTATTGTTACAGTAAAGTGTTATTTTTATATTCAACTTCTGGTCTCCTGTATACGCTTTATACTATATGTTCCTCCTCACTCCTTTAGAGTCTAGAACTGGTCCAGGGGATATTTACATTGGAGGACACAAGTGCTACATACTGTGTGTGTGTGTGTGTGTGTGTGTGTGTGTGTGTGTGTGTGTGTGTGTGTGTGTGTGTGTGATCAATCCATTATCAGTGCTTTAGAAATTTTTGCACTAAAGCTGTGTGCTGCACAAATCACCTCTCGTGTTGTTTACAATGTTACTGAAGGTTGTGCAACATACAATGAACATCAGGGTGAGTTTAAACAAACTGCATACTATTTGTTCATAAAACAAATACAATGGAAAAGTGTACCTTTAGAATAAAATAAAAAATAGAAATCCCATATAAACAGTCACCCAACTGGATCCCATTAAAATCCTATAGGAATGATCCTACAGGATATTTATGTCTTGTCCTATAAGACTATTCCTATCGGAATCCTATAGGAACGGTTCCAAAATATGATAGAAATTCCAATTAGAATCCTGTATAATTTTCTTATTGGAATCCTTTAGGATTTTTTGACAAGGGAAATAATATTGTGGCTACAATTTTAGCTCATACAAATTGTTTAGTAGTTATTAATTGTTTTAGTAGTTAATAATTATATGTCGACGGTTCAAATTTGTTTGTTTTGTTAAACATTCTCACTGTACTCATGTATTCTTTCAGCCGGACCCAAGGAACGAAAACTGATGGAAGGCATCGGGTTAGTATTATTTTTATTATCATTAAAGGAACACTCCACTGTTTTTTCATATTAAACTATGTTATTCCCTTAACTGAGATGAGCTGATGCATACCTCTCTCGTCTCAGTGCGTGCACTCAATCTCTCTGGCGCGCGGTGACACTTTGATAGCACTCAGCTCAGCCCAGTTCATTCATTAGGATCCATACAGAGATGAAGTTAGAAGCGACCAAACACATCCACGTTTTCCCTGCTTAAAAACTGTTACACGAGTAGTTACACGACCAAGTATGGTGACACGAAATAAAACATGGCGCTTTTCTAAGCGGGTAAAAAGGATAACTATAATGTATGGCAGAATAGCACTTGGGAGCACTTTGACTCGGCGCAGTAATATCATCACTCCTAAAAGGATATTTCTGTGGATATTACTGCGCCGAGTCCAAGTGCTCTCAAGTGCAAATATAGTAGTAATGCATTTTCTATAGTAATCAGTGAGACCTCAGATAAAGTAGTAATCTCATCATATGATACATTGTATGTTTAAATAAATAAAGCTTTTTTTTTTGTTATTTTGTTCGTTCAACTTATATGTAACTTACTTTATGGCTCATTTAAAAAAAAAAAAAAAAAAAAAAAAAAAAAACCTTTATTTTGTTTTTTCCGTAGGAGCAACTTGTATAAGGGTGTTAGTTCAGCTCAGGGTGGATGAAGGCTACCATGATGTTCCAAGTGATGTGGCTCCACTGATAACAACTATGGCTATGGACATTAATGTTCCTCTGGTTGACTCTGCATTTGGAAAAGTGCAAGAAGGAAGTGTGTTATTCTATCATATGCCAGCAAAAAGAGTTCCAAAAACCTGTCCCCACACAGATGCTCCTTCTCCCCCACAGCTGCCACTTCAGGGTTACAGGCTGGGACCCTCTACCTGCTCTTTTGTCTGCACTGAACATCAGCAGCACCACATGATGTCCCTGGAAACAACATTAGAGAACGCACACAAAATTGCCAACAGCACAAAAGAGCAGAGTTCCTGCATCGAGTCGCACCAACTGAGGCGGCCCCGCATCACCTCCTCCAGGTTCAGAGAGGTATGTCACACCAGGGCACAGAGCTCTGCTGAAAATCTTGCCAAAAGACTTCTGAGACCTAGCCATCAGACTGCCGACATGAGGAGGGGGCTTGACATGGAACCTGCAGCAGTAGAGTACTGCAGAGTAAGGGAGGTTAACCACTATCCCTGCGGCTTTCTTATCCACCCTGACGCACCCTGGATGGGGTCAACACCTGATGGCATTGTGTACGATCCAGAGGCGCAGACAGTGTTTGGCCTTGTTGAAATTAAGTGCCCCAATGTTGCAAGCTATGCTGACTGCCCATATATTAAGATCAGTGAGGGCACACACACATTAAGGAAATCTCATTCCTACTTTTGGCAAATCCAGGGCCAGATGTTGATTTCTGGTTTAGACTGGTGTGACTTTGTTGTCTACACACAGGAGGACATGTTTATTCAGAGGATTCCCAGAGACAATGAAATCACCAAAACAATGAAAAAATTGATTTTTTTTATTTTTATTGTTACCTCTTTGCTTCCCTAAATAATTAGATTCTGATGGCCTGTCACACTTCTTTATAGAGTGCTGTTAATTTCTCTTTTCTCCATTCCTCTTACTGGCAGTAACTCTTATTAGTTCAATCCATTTCAAAATATTTGTACATATATATATTGATTCAAGTTTTTATATTTTTTCTTAATTGTATTACTATGTTTCTTGTTGTATCAATACTAATCTATTATTAAATTACATGTTACATGTTCTTCCGATTAATTTTTTTGATAATTGGTTACCTAAAAATAGTATTTTATAACTGTTGTTTGTAAATTGGGAGCCCTAAATAAATGTTATTCAGTAAATAATTCACTGTGCATGAAAGTATTATTCTTTTATTACAGATGGTTTAAAAGCACTGGTGAGGTAAAGTACATATAACATGCAAATAATTCAGTAGTTCTTTATTCAAAGAGTATGTGCAATGTACAGCAGTGCATACATAACATTAACTATAAAATTCAATTTATACAAAGTAATTTACTAAGGTACATTTAAAGAAAGTAGTTATACAAATGGTCATAGGTTATTAATTTTTATTTTTTTCTACTACTGCTATTCTGGCTTCTTTGCCCAAGCCTTTACAAGAGGCCCGTTTTCATACTTCGTCAGAAGACATGCAACAGTATACAGCTGATTAATGTTGCCAAAAAGCCGAAGTGGAATCTCTGTATCACAGAACTTGTGCTCCTTAACACGCCGTATGAGGCGCTCAACATGCACCCTGAGGCGTGCAATCGCTTGGGTCTCCCTGACCTCACAGGCAGACATCTGCGGTCTTCCAGAAAGAAATGCTGGCCTATAAATCTTGCAAGGTACAAGGTCATCAACCAGAAAACCTCGGTCGACCATGATGGCCATCCCAGGTCTCAAAAGGGAGAGAATTCCAGACTCTCGCGTGATGTGTTTGTCACTGATGGAACCAGCGTACAGTTGAGAAATCAATGTGACCGCCCCATGAGGAGCCACTCCAAGCAGCCCTTTGAGAGTACAGTGGGACTTGTATGCTGAGAACATTTCACTTTGGAGAAGAGGTGATGAAGGGCACTGGCACCTTAGCTCTGTGCAGTCCAGGATGACTGTAGTGTCTGCATAGTCCTTCAACTCAGCTGGTATCCAGATCCTCACAGACCCTAGCACAGTGTACACAAAGTTGCTCCACGTTGTAATGATCTGACTGACTGTGGACTGGTGGACCCCATACCGGTCAGCAAGATCACACTGTTTTGAACCCAGTGCCAGGTAGTTGAGAAACATGAACATCTCATCAATGGGCTGCAGGAAACGAGTCGGTTCAAAAGAAAAACAATTTGCGTTATGTTTCTCTCAACCTCTATTAGCCCTGATCTTTGTTAAAGGGATAGTTCACTTCAAAATGAAAATCATATACTCAGTGGATTTCTTTCTTTCTTCAAAATATCTTCCTTTGTGTTCAGCAGAAGAAAGAAATTCATACAGGTTTGAAACAACTTGAGGGTGAGTATATGATGACAGAATTTTCATTTTAAAGTGAACTGTCCCTTTAAGTTGTCTTGTATGGTCCATGTAAATAACTACTTACTACAGTGGAACTTGGCTCTGTAAAGGTGCCTCTCTGTGCTTGTGTCACACTGACCGTATTTGGCAGTGATGGCTCTATTAAGGGCCAGAATCTCATCAGCAGGTCATAGGATGCAAATCTAAATAAATACAATTCAGATATAAGCATTTAAATATGATATCAGTGTATACTATGATATTACTAGGAAGCATTTCAAATATACAACTCTGTTAGCCTTCCTTTCTCCCTCTCTCTCTCTCTCTCTCTCTCTCTCACACACACACACACAACTATATCTGTTGTTGCAAAAGTACTACAGAACAATCTGGATATCTTACCTTGTGAAAAAAACGTATGTCCTTGTCTGAGGCAGCAAAACTATGAATTCCAAAGCGCTGATTCATTGTCAGCTTCTCACGTGTTCCCTCAGCTTGAGAATCATATCTCTGAGAGACATGTTGTCATCAAGAGCTAAATCAACAACTGCAGGATCTGAAGCCGAAGCGTAGTCGTGGTCCATAGGCATAGCAGCTTTCTCACCTGCGTCGCCGTCATCCTCCGACATCAGAGGCGGACGCTCTCTCCTCTGTATGAAAAGGTGCATTTCTATTAAAGGCACGTTCATGTGGAGATGGCGAGTCAGCGTTGGCATTCGGTAACTTCATCTTTGCACCGGACACTGATTCAGAAAGTAGTTTATTAATAAATAATTCAAATGTCTTCTTTCCCCTGACACATTCATAATCACTTTGCCGGTGCTTGGAGGCAATTGCTTTATGCGCGAGCTTGAGCACGGTACAGGCTCTATAGCCTAATTCGCCTGCCTATGGTTAATATATTATTATATTACTACTTTTAATATAACGCGCGACTATAGTTGACTAGAAAAATCTTTAGTAGAGGGCAGGCCTACTTAGCACAAGGAAGCACTCCATTATAAAATAAAATGCTATAATGACATTACGAAAAGTGAGTCGTTATTGGATGCACGAGTTATGCATGTGTAAGGAGTCAAATGTTATTATTATTATTATTATATTACCCTAATTAGATTATGAAGAATGATTTGTTGATCTTGTCTTCCCTTTAATGCACACCTTACGCAAGATATTTTTCAATTAGCCTACTTGTTTCAAAAAGTGGTAGGGACAAAATCGACCCTGGCAAAAATTGGTGGGGATCAGTGACGTGCACAGACATTTTGAGGGACAGGGGCTCAAGTGGAAAAAAGGGCACTTCTCATATTTATTTCAATTTATTTCTAAACAAAACGTTAAATATATTAACACAATTTATCAATTTTTTTTTTTAGATCATTCCTTTATTAAATTTACCAATTTATTTTAATTCCCTCACACTCACCCAATTGTTTCATGTTGTTTCATTTTTCAACAGATGTCTACAAAATAATCAGTTCACAGTGTTGTATAATTACATTACTGCACACACACACACACACACACACACACACGCACACACACGCACGCACACACACACAAACTGATGGTGACAAGAACTTTGTTTCACATTTGAGGGAGGGTTGGTAAAATCTATCAGCATACAACATACTAATAGAATGGATAGTTATTAGATGAGGAGCCGGAGATCAAAATTATGAAGTTATTGTTTAAGGCAGGGCACTTCATGTACTGTTCAATTTTGAGATTTTGGTCTATTTTGCTTCCATGTCTTCTTTTGCTCTAATGGAAAGGACATTTCCAAAATACACAATTCAAGGGAAAAGTCTCTTGGGAGGGGAGAAAGGCATCGGAACTCAACAGAGTCTCAACATTTCCCGCCCCGTGACCAGATATTTAGTTTTTTTTTATTTGTTTGAACAAGAAAGCTGTGCGCAAACAGAAACACACACATATATACATATATTAATTTATATAAAAAAAAAAAAAAACTCCCCAGAAAAAAGGGCACTTTCTCTCGAGGAAGAAAAAGGCAGGTGCTCAAGCACCCTTTGATGTCTATGTGTGCACGTGCCTGGTGGGGATATGTCCCAGTCCCACCCATCAATTACGCCTATAATTGTAACAAGCTATTGTAATATACATATTTGTGGTATATAAAGCATAGATAAACGTGTGATGAATAATTACACCATGTCTTGTCGCCGCCACCTTCTCTTGTCTAAAGGAAATTACATAAATGTATATTTACCGCTGACTGGCCAACACAGTAAAACTCTTTTCACCAATGAGAAACCTTTCGGCTGCATTTGCTCTCCATCTTCTCTCTGTGTAAAGCGTAATAAAGCAGTGTTTAGAAGCACAGCTTTGTTTACAGAGGTTACCGTGGAAACAGCTCTGTTCTGCTGCTCATAAGCGCCCTCTGCTGTCACACTGTGGATTTACAAATTCATTCAGTCTGACATAGTTTTGTTCAGACCAATGCGAAATCAGAGCAGATCTTTGTTGTAAATCTGAACATCCCTTGTCAAAAAATCCTAAAGGATTCCAATAAGAAAATTGTACAGGATTCTAATTGGAATTTCTATCATATTTTGGAACCGTTCCTATTGGATTCCGATAGGAAAATCTTATAGGACAAGACATAAATTTCCTGTAGGATCATTCCTATAGGATTTTAATGGGATCCAGTTGGGTGACTGTTTATATGGGATTTCTATTTTTTTATTTTATTCTAAAGGTACACTTTTCCATTGTATTTGTTTTATGAACAAATACTTGCAGTTTGTTTAAACTCACCCTGATGTAGACATTGTTCATTGTATGTTGCACAACCTTCAGTAACATTGTAAACAACATGAGAGGTGATTTGTGCAGCACACAGCATTAGTGCAAAAATTTCTAAAGCACTGATAATGGATTGATCTCACACACACACACACACACACACACACACACACACACACACACACACACACACACAGTATGTAGCACTTGTGTCCTCCAATGTAAATATCCCCTGGACCAGTTCTAGACTCTAAAGGAGTGAGGAGGAACATATAAAACGTATACAGGAGACCAGAAATTGAATATAAAAATAACACTTTACTGTAACAATAATAATAATAGCAAATACAATCACATCACAACACAGAACAATAAAACATCAAACAATGTAGAATTTGATATAGTAACTCAATTTAAATTCCCTTTGAGGTGTATAATACTGTTCATTTCATGCAATAAATGTAATAAAGTTCAGTTTGTGTGTAATGTAAAAAGAGAGAAAAAACTGAAAAATATTGTATCAAATATATTCCAAAGCAATCACTAATGCTCTGTCAATTGAACATATGCACGATTACTTCCTGGTTTTAGATAAGCCAGCTCAGTCATTTCCGGTCAGTTGTACTGTGCTTTAAGGGGAGTGCCCTTTGCTCAGTTTCTCTACAAAATCCATTCACAATTTGAAGAAAATTTTTGTTTATCTAAGAGGACCAAAATTCCACATTTACCATTTCAGGAATGACAAACGCGGGTGTTTGCTATGATTGACAGTAATAACGGAAGACAAGCCAATGTCAAAATAGAGCGGTCCATTAAGTGATTCAGATTAAATTCAGAGTTGCAAAACTACAACAGTAAGAAGTCTGTGTTGACTGAATATATTTAGCAGCTTTTACAGTTAAAGATAAAACTTTAAAAATGTAGTTACTAAATTGAATCTAAAAATATTTCAAAATATTTAATGCATTATTTAATTGTTATACCATTAATATTTAACTTAATTCATTTGTAGTTAACTAGTTCTTCCTTATACGCTGTTGGTGTCGGGGCATATTTTTTTTTATTAAATGACATGAGACTTTTTGATTCCTGCACTTGCTATACTTTATACTTCAGTACAATAAAAGTACACAAATTTGGAGTTAAAATCTTTAAAGTGAATTGTACTGCACAGCTATAGAGTTGAGAGGGCAAATATTATAAGTGTTTAAAATGTGTTCATGACTATGAAGGTAAGTAATTGATTATCAATCATACCATTATGATGTCATTTGGGAGATAGCATCTCTAATATTAGCCTAAACCAGTGGTTCTCAAAGTGTGGTACGAGTCCCTCTAGTGGTACACAGAGGAATCACTAAGTTAATTATAAATTAATGTTAAAACACAATACATTTTATCTTAAATGTAAAAACAACTTTATTCAAATAAAGATTAAGTACAATACAGTTTTTATTTAACTTTTAGGTACAACACATTTTAATTTAATCATTATTTACGTTTTTTTTATTTACCTGTATGTAAGCACAGTGCAGTGTTAATGTTCAAACTGTTTATTTACAATGTTGAAGTGGCTGACAACAGTAAATAATCTTATTAGGAATAAAACTGTCTGTTTTTTTTTTGTTTGAATTTTTTTTTTTTTTTTTTTACTGTGCAGAGCTGTAGTTGAATAGTTAGGCCTACTATGCTACTGAATTTTAATGCTGGTTAAGTTTGAGCACCACTGGCCTAAACAGTTACTATAGTGTTTAGTTGGTAGCATTTTAATGTAATTACATGTCTAGGTAATCACCTGGGATTACCAGGCTCGGCATATTAAAATATTTGTTGTTAAATAACATAAAACATAATGCCATCATCTATCATTATTGTTATGCTATCATTATTTATCATGTTGCAATGTTTTTTGGAATTTTATTTTTCTTTTTTTTTTGTTTAATTTCTGACAAGAACTAGGCAGGAGAGGTTTCTGTACCTATAAACCACAACATTAAATCATCTTTACCGGAAGTTTACGAGCTGGCTTATCTTTATGCGGAAGTTATAAAGAGCGCTCCGTGCATATGGTCAATTGGTTACCAGGCAACGCAACAGGTCCTCTCGCTGACCAAGGCTCGCCATATTATACTCTTGTCATGCGCGTCTTCTCCACGTACATACACACACACACACACATATCACGGGAGAATTGTTGTCCCATGTCAAACTTTTTAACTGGAACATAAAACCTGACCTGGACAACAGAACATATTACTCCATCAATACAAATAATTAAAGTATAGCGCTACACAAAAACGTAAACCACAATTCAAAACAGCTCAAAATGGTGTCAGAACAGGCATTCTGTACTCACTACTCCAGTGTTTTATACAATAAAATTTTATTGTAAACAGCATATATCATTAATATCAGTTGTTAAACAATTTTGCTATGTAATGGCAGACTCCTATACTAATCAGCAGATACAGTAACGAGATCAACAACTCACCAACAGATATAGTTAATTCACTCAAAATTGTTTGTTTAGGATGCAGTTCAGATAAGTATCGTTATTTCTCCCTTTTTAGCGTCTTTAAATAAACTTTTAACAAGTTTATCACTCGATTTCTCAGCTTCCTCTCCTCTTTGACCGTTACTGTTCAAAGTATGCGCGCTACAGTTGCACGCGCACTACGTTCGGATTTCTTAAAGGGGAAGCGTACCATTATAGATGTTTGTGTTTCTATGAATTTTTAGTCACATGTAATACTCATTCGGACATTATGAAATATCATATTTATTATATTTGCGTTACTGTATTAGGAATTTCAGTTTTTATATTTTTGTATATTCATGTAGGCTGCATTTTTATATGTTACAAGCACACACACACACACACACACACACACACACACACACACACACACACACAGTGTTACTCTAAAAAAGTAAAGTTACTCTTAAAAAGTAATTAACAGAATCAAATAAGATCCTGCAGGACAAAGTGAATTTCCATTTAAAAATCACAATGTCCAATATGATACAAATCAATAAAAGATCCTACATGAAAAATTTAAATCCCATTAAATAAAACACAATGTCCAATAAGATTCTAAGCATCAAATAAAATCCTACAGGACACAGTAAAATCCCATTAAAATAAATCAGAATGTCCAATAGGATTCTAAGAATCAAATAAAATCCAATAGGACAAAGTGAAATTCCATTAAAATCAATCAGAATGTCCAATAGGATTCTAAGAATCCAGTAAAATCCAAAAGGATAAACTGAAATTCCAATAGGATTTTTTGACAAATAGCTTACCTTGTTATCAGAAGTGCTGAGATTTTTAGAATGCACATTAGCTTATGTAGAACTGTTTATGGAGCAGATAAAATGTATTTTTTTATATATAAAACAAAGATTTAAAGGCTGATATGTTATAATTCTATTTTTAAAAATGGTCAAAACTTTATTTGAACATGTAGTACATGTCAGTAGATAACATGTTATCAATATTTTTTGTTAATTTAAAATCTGGTCATGATTTTTTAAATGCTTTATTTCACTGTTTAGGCAAGTAAAAAGTGCATTGTGCTGCTAATTTTATTTGTTGGCTTTTGTCATAAAATTGGTGAAATTATTTCAGTGTGTGTATCAGTACTTTTTTAATATTTCCAGCTCATTTTAACAATGCCGTGTATAACAGCTTGAATTGATACATTAAGAGATTTAAGTACTGTATAACATTGGTAGCTCTCAGCCGCTTTCATTTTTAAAAGTATAGCTCCTGAACAGGCATGAGCCGATTACCGGCTTCAAGTTATACCGTGATTAATGTCACGGTTTCAAAACCACTAATATTTTCCATTATACTGTTCCTGCGATGTGCGCAGCTCTCGCGTCCAATCTAGACAGTGAGTCTAGTAAGTGTAACCCGCACGTCAGATTTATATCAATGAAAAGGAGGAAAAAATATCTACTGGGTCTGAGCTCACCAAATATGTATCAATTTCTATTACAGTAATTTGGAGTCTTGGGTTCAGGATCTCACACTTAACACAGAATAAAAAAATGTGTTTATAAAATGTGTCTGCACTTGCATTCAATTCAGATCTCAATTTAGTCACTAACTGCTTGAATAAGGCACATACACAGAAGTCAGTTTGCACTTTTTGTATTCAATAACTTTCTCTTTTTCTTATTATACTGCACTGCAGTATACTTGAAAACCTTTTCTAAAAGAGCAAAACAAAATCTTTACTTGATCACAATTCAGTCACTGAACAGTAAAGCTGTCAGTCAACAAATAAGTTTGAAGATATAAAAAAAATACAGATAATAATAAAACTATGAAAACAACAACAACAAAAAAATATAGATGAATACCAAAGTCCTGAATGAAGTAGGAAATGTTTTAGCTCAGTTCAGTCAATGTGTGTGTATGAGTGCCTACAGAATCCTTGCCGGAATGAACGATGACGAAAAACTTTTCCTTCCTTACGAACGAATCCTCTGATTGCACAATCCATCCGTAGTGAAATCCAACTTGTTTCTCCCCTTCTGACACGAATCCAAAAACGACCACGACGCGATGAATCAGTCCGATCTCATCAAGCACACACGGAATCCAATGATCACTAATGCAACAAAACAGTTCAGGCATTCATTTAAAGAAGAAATGGCGAGGATGGAAAAGATTAAACAGCAGCCGAAATGCGGCTCGCATCTCTCACCACGAGCTGGCGCACAAGTGACGTCAGCAAAACTTCATTAACTTCAAATAACATTGATAACTTACACTTACAACATTGTTTCCCCAAAAACGATTGTATAAACATGTTTAACACTTCTACTAATATAACAAAACAATTTACATTTGTCCTTTTTGTGCACTGTGTCCGCTTCAAGAACAGAATTAATCATCCACATCATCTTACATTAACAAACTAATTTGTTATGTACATATGCGGAAAATAAGAATGATTATGACTTACCTAATGCAACAAAACAGTTCAGGCATTCATTTAAAGAAGAAATGACGAGGATGGAAAAGATTAAACAGCAGCCGAAATGCGGCTCGCATCTCTCACCACGAGCTGGCGCACAAGTGACGTCAGCAAACCATCGACACACTATGTTAAATAATTAATTCTGTTTCGCAACAAAATTAAATACATTATACAAAAATAATTATACTTTACATGCCTGAACATGTTATGCATTAAACAAGAAAAATAAAATACATACATAAAATTTTTTTTAATTCTCTCAGAAATATTGACAAATATTCATCAATCTATCAACTCAATTATATGAGTGGGTTACATCCTCCCCTGCTCAAAACTCTGATGTCCTCATCAGATACTTAATTAATTGTCTGACCCTTAAGGCTAAACAAAAGTTCACTCTGAGTTTAGAGATTTAATTTGAAACATGACCCATAAGGCTAAACAACAGTTCCCCTTGAGTTTGTTGCACTCTCATCTGCTGTTGCATCATTTCAAGTACTTGACTGAAATAGTTGGGTTGTGATTCTACATTTACACTTTGCCGCACACATTGCGCTTTCCAACCAACATAATCCTTCAATTTACTTGGGGGTCTCTTTTCTCTTTGGGACCTTCTCAGCCCAAAAAGAGAATCATGTCTCTCTTCAGCACTCAACTCATGTTGTACTGACGCATCAGCACCTTCCTCCACTAAAGATGAAACATCGTGTGGTACTTCCGTCTCACAAGCCTCTTGGATCTCACTCTCAACAAGTTCATCTCTTAGCAAGTCACTTGCATTCATTTCAACCTCATGATCGTTTGACTCAATGTGACTCAAGGAGGAATCAGTGACATCTTGCGATGTTATCCCCAACTGAAACTCTGGGGCGTGAGGATTCAGAGACATATGTGGACTCTCAGCCTCCACAATTTCACCACAACGTTCTTCTTCCAAGTGGCTTTTACGCACTCTGCGTGGACGTGTCTCTGCAACTGCGGGAACTTCATCATCCTCAGACAGACTAGCTGGAAGAAACCCACATGGGAGCAAAAGATCTCTGTGCAGGATACGCTCAGGGCCATCACCATTCTCAGGCTGAACGACGTAAACAGGAATTTCTGTATTTGGCTGCTTTGTCACCACATATACAGTGGATTCCCAGCGATCTGCGATCTTGTGTTTTCTTCGAATGTTGACGTTCTTTACTAAAACACGATCGCCAACATCAACCGAAGCAACTGTAACTTTCTTGTCCCATCTGGCTTTATTCATCAATTGCCTCTTTTCAGTGTTTTGAATGGCCAGTTGGTATGCGTACCTCAGTCTTCGCTTCAGCTCATTGACATAATGAGTGTGAGTTTTGGAATTATACCCCTTCGGGTTAATCCCGAAGCAAAGGTCAATTGGAAGACGAGGTTGGCGTCCAAACATTAAAAGAAAAGGAGACTCACCAGTTGCATCATTCCCAGTACAATTATATGCGTGCACTAGGGGACGAACATATTTTCTCCAATGTTCCTTTTTCTTATCACTCAGGGTTCCCAGTAGATCAAGAAGGGTTCGGTTAAACCTTTCTACGGGGTTTCCCCGTGGGTGATAAGGTGTAGTGCGGGATTTTACCCCAGCTATTGTACACAACTCCTTCACGAGCTCAGACTCAAAATTGGCACCCTGATCACTATGTATTCTTTTTGGGAAACCAAAATGGCAAATCAAGTTCTCCCACAATACTGAAGCCACAGTCTTGGCCGTTTGGTCCTTTGTAGGAAATGCCCACGAGTACTTTGTGAAATAGTCAGTGATGACTAAGATGTTACGGGTGTCACTTGAGTCTGGCTCTAATGAAAGGTAATCAATACAGACTAGCTCCAAAGGAGAATAAGCTTTGATGTTCACTAACTCTGCAGCCCTTTGAACACGGGCTTTTCTCTTGATACATCGCTCGCAAGTTCTGCACTTTCGCTCCACAGATTCTGCCATTTTAGGCCAATAAAATCTGGCTCGTGCAAGCTCCAAAGTTCTTTCATAACCCATATGCCCAGTTTCATCATGAACTCCTTCAAGGGCTCTGTCTCTAAAACTAGAAGGAACGACCAACTGCCCATATTTTTGTCCATACTGATCGGATACCACACGGTACAGCACACCATCTAGAAAACTTAATCTGGGTCTTTCCCTCAGCATTAGACTCACTTCTTTCGACTCTTTGAGTCTATCTGCATGAGTTAAAGTTTCTCCAGACTCTACAAGACTAATTACCCTACCAATGGCTATATCCTCTCTTTGTAGCTTGTACCAATCAGCCGGAGTCATACTAGGTAGAGCAGTCTGTCCAGGCAAGTCTTCAGGGTCTATCAAATCATCAGGAACTACATCTTCATTGCAAAGTAACATCTCCACAGCGGCATTTGGGATAACACAGCCTTCCAGCGAGTCTCCCTCCTCAAACTGCTGTGGAGTATGCATCTCACTAGATACAGAATGTCGCAAACACACGGCTTTGATCTCTCCCTGACCAAACTTCTCAAACTCATTAGCTGCACATTCTGCTTTGCTCAACAAACTTGCAATTCTTTCGTCTATCTGGATGGTCTCTGCATCGTCAGTAAGTGGTTCTTGAGGACGCCGAGATAGCCCATCCGCATCTACATTAGTTTTGCCCACTCTGTACTTTATATCAAAATCGTACATTGACAAAGCTGCGAGCCACCTATGGCCAGCCGCATCCAACTTAGCCGTCGTAAGCACGTACACTAACGGGTTGTTGTCAGTTAGTACGGTGAACTTTGTGCCATACAGAAAATCGTGAAATTTTTCACACACAGCCCATTTAAGGGCTAAATATTCTAACTTGTGCACAGGATAGTTTTTCTCACTTTTTGACAGGCCGCGGCTGGCATAGGCAATCACTCTAGTCTTTCCATCCTGAACTTGATATAAAGCAGCGCCAAGGCCATTGATGCTGGCGTCAGTGTGAAGAATATAGGGTAATTTCCAATCTGCAAAACCCAGAACAGGTGCAGTTGTAAGCTTCTGAATGATAGTGTCGAATGCAACTTGACACTCATTATCCCACTTCGCAGCTAGAGACTGCGCTTTACCCTTAACACGATAAGATGGTGACAACTGTCTAGTGGAAAATTCGCCTTGAAGTAGTGCATTCAGAGGCTTAACTATCTGGGAATAGCCCTCGACAAAGCGCCTGTAGTATCCGGCAAAACCTAGGAATCCCCTCAGATCCCTAACAGTCTTCGGAATGGGCCATTCCTTTATGGCAGAAATCTTGTCTGGATCGGGGTGTATACCTTGGGCAGAAATAACATGCCCCAGATACTTGACGGAAGTTTGAAAAAATCTACACTTGGAAGGTGCCAACTTCAGTCCAAAAGCAGAAATCCTTTGGAGAACCTTCATGAGCCTATCCTCATGCTGTTCAAGTCTGTCTGAAAAAATTATTAAGTCATCAAGAAAAGCTATGACTTCCTGCAAATTCAAGCCTGCCATGACTTTCTCCATGGTTCTTTGAAATGTTGCAGGAGAATTTGTCAGTCCTTGTGGTAAACGTCGAAATTGCCAGTTTCCAAATGGCGTTGTGAATGCTGTTTTGGGACGGTCACTTTCTTCTTCTTCCAACTGATAGTATCCACTTTTTAAATCTAGGACCGTAAACCACTTAGATCCTGATAACAAAGTAAACGTCTCCTCAATCCTTGGGAGAGGATATGCGTCTCTTTTAGTCAGTTTATTGAGTTTACGATAATCAACCACCATTCTTAAATCTCCATTTTTCTTCCTCACCAGTACAACTGGGGAAGCATAAGGACTGTTAGATTCCTCAATGATCTCACTAGCAAGCAAATCTAATAGATGTTTCCTCAAATCTTCAAAATCAGCAGGTGAGACCCGACGAGTACGCTCTTTAAAAGGAGTGTGGTCAATTAGTTCTATCCGATGTGCTACACCTGACACATGTCCCACATCAAGATCGTGTCTGGCAAACGCACTTGACACTTCCCTGTTTATTCTTTCAATTATGTGAGCTTTGAACTCCCCAGAAATAGGGGAGTCACCAAAGTTCAGAGTTACAGGATCCTCTGTCTTAACCAAAAGGTTTGCCATCAGGGATGTGGTGGCTTGTGTAGTGCCAGTATCATCAAAAAGAGGCACAGACTTAATCCAGTCTACCACTGAACACTCAGCAACCACTCCTTTTGGCTGTAGGGTCACATTGTGATCTGAAACATTGCGGATGACTATTTTGACTTTATTCCGAGCACTTAGTTCTGCTTGTATCAATTTACACTCTACAACTAAACCGCCGGGAATAGGATGCATCAATGGCTCATCAATAATCATCGTCTTGTTCATGCCACAATCCTTCACTCGATACACCCCGGTCACCTCACACTTTTCCCCTTTACTGATAGTTACAGACTTCCTGCCTGACAGTCTAACTGGGGCAGTTTGCTGCGCTTGTTTACAGGGTGTCGAAGTACTGTCACACAAACGATAAGCAGCCATCCAATTGGCACTGATAGGCATATACTGTAGATACTCATTTTCCTGCAGCAGCCTACAGTCTTGAACAAGATGGCGGAGTACATTTGTACCCACTAGTAAGGGCAACCGAGCATTGTAGGCCTGATCAGGGCAGACCAATGCTAGAGTAGCAACCACTGCATCAGTTCCACAGGCAGACTTAGGAAACTGTACATCTATTTCGATGTACCCAATGTAGGGAACTATTTGTCCCGCAGCTCCCTCAACCCGAATGAGGTCTCCCATAGAGGTAATGCTCCTATGGCGTAAGTACTGCTTGTAAAATGATTCGGCTACACAAGTCACTTGGGATCCAGTGTCGATTAAACAGTGGCACTCAATCCCATACAACCAAGCTTTACTTTCCCAGGGTTCCCCAATTAGACCATTAGGAACCTGGTTACTCTTTTGTATGGAACTTCTCACAACTTCAGCTTCTGTTCGTTCCACAACAGAAGCTACTCCAAGTTTAAATGAGCAGTGGGTGTCGTTATTTTGGTGGGAGAACTCCTCTGCTCATGCCTCTGCACTAACTTTTGCTGCACCAAGGCTGCATTCACAGGGTTAGTGCAATGTTGCAAATAATGAGAGTCCTCACCACAGCGGTAGCAGAATCCTCCAATAGGTAGTGACTTAGGTTGATTTTGAGGCACAGTGTGTGATGGTTTACCTTCTTTGCCTCTTTTCTTCTTAGCCCCACTTGCCTGGAGTTGATCATGCTCCTGTTTATTCACCAAGACTGGTTTCTGTGCTTTAGCTTTAGCCACCTCAGCTTCAAGCTCCTTTATACGTCTTGTCAATGCCATACTGTCTTGCACCTCCTCAGGGTTTGTTGTGCATCCTTGGTCGACAGTAACATGCAATTGGCTCTGAGCTCTAGTGGGAGGTGTACATAAGTGGCGATTCATACGTTTCTCCTTAAGCTGCTTTTCATGCTCGTAAGACCTCAGTTTGAATAGCAAGCTAGAATAGCTCAATTCAGATTGTGATGCATCTGTTAACAAATCTTTAAGACGCAACTGAGTTATCAGGACTTCATCCCAGCACCCTCTGATGAACTGTTTGAGAAGTAGAGTGTCAGAATGTTTGCCAACCACTCCCTTCTTTTCAACCACCTCTTGCATTAGAGAATGAAGCCGTCTCAAATAATCAGAAGGGTTCTCACCCCTGTTCTGGTGTGTCTCTATAAACTGAATGTACAGCTCATCTCCACCGGTGACACTACCATAAGCCTTTTCAAGTTCCTGCACATACACTTCTGGTGGTGCATTGGAACCTGCCCCAAGAGCAACATTAAGAGCAGGAGGGAGGACGCTATCCAAGATGTATCTTCTCTTATGCCTCTCTGTCAGAGAAGTGTCTGAAAATAACTGCCTGGCATATAATTGCCACGTGGTGAAATCGACTTCCCCATTGGGCTTAGGGTGATGTCCAAAAAACATTCTTAATTTTGGGGTAGAGGGGACTTGTGCCTGATATTCAGTATCATGCTTCACCACGTGTTCCACCACCAATCGCTGCACCTCTTGTGGTATGGTAAAAGTGACTGGGGTTTCATTTATCAAGTTTCCTTCCATAGGGGATGCATCATTTGGAATTGCAAACGAGACTTTTGATGCTGACTTTGTGGTTACAGTTGGCATCACTCGAGGCCTTGCATCATTAAATGCTCTTGTAACAGGGGTTGAAGTTATAGGGCCCCTGTCAGCATTGTCAGCCTTGTGTGCGAGCTTAGTCACCACCTGCTGGCTTAAATCATCTACATTTACACAATGTAGTTTGGCCAAATTTTCTATCTGCGACATCAGCTGATCTGCCATATCATCCAAAGTCTGAACAGTGTCTCTCTGTACTGGTGTTGGAGCACTAGAGTCACGTCGCACATATTTTATCGATCTACCATCTAGTGGCACAACACCCCATACATTTTGGCAGGTAGAATTCAAATATTCTTCTTCAGCGATCAATGGGGTGGTAACCTCCTGAAATTCACAAAGAAGCTCCCCTGAGGATCTGTCACCTAACCACTCTATTTTCTTCACCTCATCGAGATGGTCAAAGAATCTCCTCAGATCTGTGAGAGTAGTGTTTGGATCTACCTTAGTAAGTATCACAGACCTCTCAGGATCAAAATTATGTTACTTGCACATATCCATTGTGAAAAGAAAAGAGGAAATCAAATCCAATAAATGTATTGATATATATATATTTTTATATATATATATATATATATATATATATATATATATATATATATATATATATTCAAAGCAGTTAGGATCAAAATTTATTACAAGTGCAGCCCCACGTTGGGCGCCAAATTTTTCTCTCTCTCTTCTGTAACCCGCACGTCAGATTTATATCAATGAAAAGGAGGAAAAATATCTACTGGGTCTGAGCTCACCAAATATGTATCAATTTCTATTACAGTAATTTGGAGTCTCGGGTTCGGGATCTCACACTTAACACAGAATAAAAAAATGTGTTTATAAAATGTGTCTGCACTTGCATTCAATTCAGATCTCAATTTAGTCACTAACTGCTTGAATAAGGCACATACACAGAAGTCAGTTTGCACTTTTTGTATTCAATAACTTTCTCTTTTTCTTATTATACTGCACTGCAGTATGCTTGAAAACCTTTTCTAAAAGAGCAAAACAAAATCTTTACTTGATCACAATTCAGTCACTGAACAGTAAAGCTGTCAGTCAACAAATAAGTTTGAAGATATAAAAAAAATACAGATAATAATAATACTATGAAAACAACAACAACAAAAAAATATAGATGAATACCAAAGTCCTGAATGAAGTAGGAAATGTTTTAGCTCAGTTCAGTCAATGTGTGTGTATGAGTGCCTACAGAATCCTTGCCGGAATGAACGATGACGAAAAACTTTTCCTTCCTTACGAACGAATCCTCTGATTGCACAATCCATCCGTAGTGAAATCCAACTTGTTTCTCCCCTTCTGACACGAATCCAAAAACGACCACGACGCGATGAATCAGTCCGATTTCATCAAGCACACACGGCATCCAATGATCACTAATGCAACAAAACAGTTCAGGCATTCATTTAAAGA
Organism: allo-octoploid hybrid of Carassius auratus x Cyprinus carpio; assembly: GCA_024542945.1. Classification (NCBI taxonomy): domain Eukaryota; kingdom Metazoa; phylum Chordata; class Actinopteri; order Cypriniformes; species allo-octoploid hybrid of Carassius auratus x Cyprinus carpio. The sequence continues at coordinate 110,608 of JANHFF010002018.1, read as the reverse complement.
ATAAATGGCAAGGATGGAAAAGATTAAGCAGCAGCCGAAATGCGGCTCGCATCTCTCTCACCACGAGCTGGCGCACAAGTGACGTCAGCAAACCATCGACACACTATGTTAAATAATTAATTCTGTTTCGCAACAAAATTAAATACATTATACAAAAATAATTATACTTTACATGCCTGAACATGTTATGCATTAAACAAGAAAAATAAAATACATACATAAAATTTTTTTTAATTCTCTCAGAAATATTGACAAATATTCATCAATCTATCAACTCAATTATATGAGTGGGTTACATAAGCGTCATAATCCAAGTCGGATGTAAGGTCACGCGATGATGTTTTGTAAGCCATGTTTTGAGCTGAAAACTTGAATATTGTGAATAATCATTGAACTTGCGGGCACGATTAAAGTATATCATTCATTTCCGCTCAATATCATACACATTTAACTGAGTATGTGAGAGAGACTCGTGCAGAAATCAAAAGAAATGAGTGCAGCAGCACTCACAGAAAGTTATAGATGCATACTGTGGTAGAAAAAAAAGGTATTGATAATATGTTTTAGGTAAGCAACACTTCAGAACCGACCCCGAAAATCAACACTACTGCAAAGAGGCAAGTGACTGTTTTTATGAATGGGTCACTGAATCATTGGCTCATTTAATGATTGAGTAACCCATTCATAAAGTCTCTTGCTGTTTCCGAATGAATCAGCGTTTAAACGAATCAATGACCAAATGACTCACTTATTTAAACAGTCATTTGCCGCCACCTACTGGTGGATTGATTTTTCCGAATGAATCAACAGTCTGTGTGAATACATCTAATAGCACTTCAGATGCAGCTTCTGTTTCCTCTGCAGTGTAAAGATGGAGTTTGTTGATACTAATTTCATTTGAACAACTCCACAGTTTCTTGTTATTCTGACTGAATTAATTAACACAATGTAGGAATTTAATGTGAAAGATGATACATAAATGTAATTAATTAATGAAGAAAATGGCCATTTATAAACATTACGTGAATACATTTTTTGCATTGAAAAAAAAAAAGATTGTTTTTATATGCCGTCAACTGTAGTTCTTAGAAATTAGCAAAAATCAGTATCAGTAGGTCAAACAATGAAAAACTGGAATTGGAATCAGTGCATCTCTAATTGTAAGTCATTAAATGACTAATTATTGTACTCTCTCATGTTCCGTACCATTACCCTGCACTCTGAACTGATGTCTAGCAAAAATAATTATAAACAGCGGACCATTTAACCAATAATGAATGTATATAAGATAACATAAGATACAATATATATATATATATATATATATATATATATATATATATATATATATATATATATATATATTCAGCTTCAACTGTTTTTAGAGGACAGGGAAGTTGTCAGGTCAGCCAGGCACTTGTTGTCTTTGTTAGTTCCAGGTTTTTTGTGTATTTTTATTTATTATTGTGGTAAGGATAGTTAGTAAGGATAGTGTGGTAAAGTAATTCCCTGTTATGTATATGTATTTGTGCTTACATAGTTTTATTAAATTGCTTTCATTAAATCAATTTCATGATTCAGCCTCCATAGACAGCACACTGTTCAGCAGAGGGCCACCATCCAAACTGAGATGACCAGGTTTTGCAACTACATTTTTATTTAATATTGACATAAATAAACATGATATTATTTGATGGTAATTATTTGGTTTGTAATTGATTTTTTTTTTTTTTTTTTGCCAACAGATCATTTCCAGGGGTTTTCAGCAAAGACGGGGTAAAAGGCGAATGCTGTCCCCATCAAACCTGTGAAAATATTACCTGTTAACTTTTATCTGCTTCCTCACCAGTATGAGTGAACACCTAAGGAGAGTGAGCAGCTGGTACATATGCAAGCTGGGTTGGGGCGAAAGACAATGCAAATGGATGAAAATGCAACTTTTGAGGAAGTAAGTATGCATGATATCTCTCTTGTATCTTTTAAAATTCTCTTTTGCTAATGTAAGAATTTAACTCTGTATAGCTGGAACATGGGTGCTCTTAAGCACATTACTGGAATGAAACACTATAAGCTGTTTGTAACAGTGTTGGACTTGTAACTGTTGGACATTTCATTTTTACTCAGTGTTATTTACATTGTAAGCTATGTACCCAACTGAAGGAGCGGTTCCCAACATTTCAGGAAGTAAAGGGAGGTTGGCTTGTCTATAAATCTTCAGGTAATCATCAGGAACATAGTGATACATTGCAATGAAAATAAAAATAAAAATCACATCAAATATATTTCTGAATTTTCACATAATCACTAATAACATATTCCATATTTTGTGTAAGTAAATACCTTTGTGCTAAGCTTAAAACATGAATACTGGCATAACAAAATAAAAGGAATGATCTTAAAAAAAAAAAAATCCAATAACACATCTTGGTTTTCAGTATTTTGTGTAATTTTTAGTTAATTTTATTTATTTATTTTTTAAGAAGGATGGGGCTCCCGGAAGCTCACCCTTATTCCACCGATGAGAGCGGGTACAGTGCCAAGCATTTGAAGGCAGCAACACAAAGTTTTAAAGAGTGCTTTACACAGCTCCTCTTCAAATGGAGCTTGACATCACTGCTCTGCACCTGAATCTGAAAGATTTAATGACATGCCAAAAGAGAAATGGCAGAAATGTGGAGTCACTTATCCATTAGTCATCCTGACTGCACACATAAAGTCCTGTGTGACAGCTGATGAAGCTGAACAGATCAAACAAGGAAGATATATTAAAATAGTTATATTCATTTAATTTAATAAATAATTTGAAAGTTAAATAAGGTTTTTTAGAGCTGCTTTTGGAGACACCAGATTACCTCAAAAATGCTGATAACACATATTTCTCAGGTTTTTGTTTCTTGCATATGCAGGTTAAAGGGAAAATGCTGTCTTTTAGTCTTTCATATGTCATTCATAACCTGTATAACTTTAAAACGCAAAAAACAAAACAAAACAAAAAAAATTCAATAAATAATTGGAAGATTATTTTTTTCACATTTAATGATCAGTCTTCAGAATATATTGTTGTTCCATCCATGGTAAAGAAACTCATACATGCTTGAAACAACATGACAGAAAATGTATATGATATTGTTTTTGTTTGTTTCCTCTGGCAACTTGCCCCATCTGTCAAAATGAAATACCTCTTGATGTGACAGAGATTCACGCAAGTTTTTGCACATGTGACAGGTGAGGAAAATTATAGTTTTTTGAAAGTGCACAACATATTTCCAGTCAATTAAGTGATTTGATTTTATTTTTTTATTGTTGTTTTTTGTACTTTCATTATGTGTGCTGTTAGGATTGCCGCAGGTCTTCTTCACTATACAACTGTGAACTGAATATTTTGTTTTATGTTAAAAATATGAATGTTCAATTCATTTAGAACTTTTGAGGTCATACATTCATAAAGGAATTTTGTTCTTTCATTGCACGCAAGGGTGGTAATTAAGTTTGTGTATTATATTGTGAGCAGGCAATCGCTGGAATTCAATGCGTCTATGGAAGAACCATCTACATCTGGATTTTCTGTGTCTGTGACACATACCAGTGATCATTCAAATGCAGCTGAAGCCACAAGCATGAGTTATGGTAAGAATTTTTTTTACATTTTTTTTGAACTGATAATACATTTCAGTGAGGTAAAACTGAAATAGAATACACAAATAGCTTGATATGGTTTTTGATATGAACTGTAAATATGTTGCTTTTTTTTTTTTTTTTTTTTTTTTTGCAGATTGGAAAACTGAACCAGATAAAAAATAAAGCATCATCCTTATACACAAAGGAAATAATTTGGCAACATGAGATGAGAAAGCCCCTCTTGATGAGCATGGATTTGAGGATGGACAAGGAAGCTCAAGACAGAGAACTTGTTGCATTCTACAAACAAAACGGCATAGAATGAGCAAGCCCTGTGAAGTGCAGACTCCAAGGTGGTATTAAACAAGTAAATAAATACATTTATTTTGTGGCATTCCTAGCTAGGTTTTAATGGCCATGTCTTCTTCTTTTGCACTGTTGCTGTAAATTGCTGTTACATTCAGGGGATGCTGCCATTGCTGAAGGAGTAACCAGACATTTCTTGTCTACTGTTATACAGAGGCTTCAGCGTGGATTTAATTTTAACATGGGTATTTCAGCTATTTTTGATGAAACATTGACTATAGTATTTTGTTTCATCTTTGAATCTAAAATATAACTTTTAGCATATTATTTTAAAACAGGAAATACTGCAAGGACCTGTCTCTTTGAAGGTGAACCAGGTCATCTTGTTCCATCATCATCACAATTTCTGGTAGAGAGTGATCTGTTCCTTGTTGCAGGACGAATGATTGGACTTTCTTTCCTACATGGTGGACCTCGGCTGGCTGGAGTCAGCCAAGCCATAGTCCATGTACTACTAGAGGTTCACCTGAGACTGCTACAGTGCAGAGAGAAGACTGTCCTGACCATGATATTCATGAAACTATAAAACTGCTATTTACATTAGTAGCATAATTTAGCTGTAATTTAAACAATTCATAATTGCGCCTTTTATTATATGCGGTAGTGTTGTTTTTTTTTTCCATTTGTTTAATTAACCTTCAAACTTAAGCATTGGTGCACTATAATATTCATTGTATTCATGTAACCTAAAATATGTAATACAATAGGTCACTGGAAGGAGATGACGGCAGGTGAAACAAATACGTAAAGGACTCAAAGAGACCAGAGTGTGGCCGCTGCTGACTGAAAGGAAAGATGTGGATATCTTTCCGAGGGAATGTGAAAATTCACTCACCCCTTTGGTAAGTTTAATTTGGTTATGAAGTGATGTGCGTATAGAACTGTTGCAACAGAAATGTATGATTGTTTCCAGATGCTGCTTCCCTGTATCTGCTGGCCCTCTGATAGCAGTGTGGATGATGACGACGAGCACGATTGTTCACTAGAAGATAGATGTCACATCTCAGGGTATCTGCATCACTTCATTGAGACAGGTATAAATCTTTACTAATTTGTTTTATTAGGTCTGTATGAAATGTACTTGATACAGTTTGCTGGATTTTACAGCACTGGGTATATGTCTGATGACCTGGATTAGATCATGGAGTGGTGGCAGGGATGACGTCAGAAACTGAAAGACTCTTTCACCACTGCTTCCTTCAAGATTTTCCCATGGGCTTTTATAAATCGAGTAAAAATCAAGCCTGTGGTAAATGTCACTTGTCAATAATTTGATTTTTTTTCTACAATGTAAACTGCACACACCCACCAATCATGAGTTGTGAACCATTTATGTAAATTTTTTAAAATATATGCTTTTAACATCTGGGATGTGTGGAGTTTACACTGCAGAACAAAACTTCTGAGGATTGTTTAATTATGTTAAATACTGAATTTATTTTACTCATAAATTGAAGAAACTCATAAAAGCCCAAAGGAAAATCTTGTGGAAACCAGAGGGGGGTGTTTTGTCATCATACTTCCACTACTCTATTTCTCAAATAGGAAAGGGATATATATTGTGACGCGTGTCCCGAGCTCTCATCAGCGTCGCCCTGGAAACTGAGCAGGCACACCTGCACCTGCTCATCACGGGCTGAGTGGCCACACCTGCGCCCCATCAAACGCTGCTCTCATAAACCCGGCAAGCGAACACAGAGGGGAGAGATGTCTCCGCAAGACTCGGCTAACCCTTTCTTTCATTGTGCCCGCAGAGAGCAGCGTGTGACCACCAGCCCCAACACCCACAGGAAAGCACGGACCCACACTGCACCAGCGCACCCCTTTTACGAGGAAGCCGAGCACCGAGCACCAAGCCACCTCACGCCAACGCCATTTCACTACCCGGACCTCAAATAAAATCCACCCTTCGGGGAACTTACCCTTCATCCTCGAGTCTTGTCCTCCTTCACCCCGCCACACTGGTGGAGAATGCAGGCAGGACAGTGAAGAGGACACCGACGACCCCTCCTCACACGGCGTTCGACGACTGGACTGGTTTGGATTGTTGTTTTGTTTTTTTTCCCCACGCTCCTTGCCTCACGTATTTTCTCTGGTTCCCCAGGTGGCGCTCCTCCCCCAACGATGGAAGAGCTGTTGAAGCACCTCACCGAGGTGAGCATCCGCCAGCAGCAAATCATGGAGCACATGGCCTCCCGGCAGGGGGAAACCGAACGTGAGCTGGCCGCGCTCCGTCTCGCCACAGCCCCGCGAACTCCGCTACCTGACCCCCGTGTCCAGGCAACGCAGCTACTACCCAGGATGACAACACACGATGACGTAACGATGTATCTCCAGATGTTTGAGACCGTGGCCACGCGGGAGGCGTGGCCCGAGGAGGAATGGGCCCGCATCGTGGCCCCACTGCTCACGGGAGAGGCTCAGCGAGCGTACTTCGCGCTTCCCCCGGAACAAAGCACCTCCTACGAGGTCTTACGGAAGGAGATCCTGGGCCGAATGGGGCTGTCTCCGATCAGCGCTGCCCAGCTATTCAACGAGTGGACCTTCGACCCGCGGCAGCCGGCCTGGGCTCAAGCCGCTAGCCTCTCCCGTCTGGCCCAGCACTGGTTGCTGGCCGGGGGTCCCACCGTACACCAGGTAGCGGAGCGCGTTGTGGTCGACCGACTCCTGCGGGCCCTTTCCCGCCCGCTACGTCAGGCAGCCGGTATGCGGAACCCGACCAACGTGGACGAACTGGTCGAGGCCATAGAGCTGGCGGAGGCCACCCAACACCGGGAGGTAGGGGAGAGAGCGCCGCCGTTTCCCCGAAGGGTGGTCCAGGAGCGGCGCGTGCCGGAGGGCACCCAGCGACCGGTGAAGCCGGCGGTTCCCGGCCCACAGGATGAGCCCATGCCCACGGAAGCACCCCGCTCCCCAGGACGACCTTGGCTGGCAGGCTGCGCCGTGCACACAGAGAACGCGCCGCGGGCGGAGGTGAAAATAAACGGCCGCCCGTTCCTCGCTCTTCTGGACTCTGGCAGTGCGGTCAGCCTGGTCAAAACGTCGATCCTACCCCCGCGGACCGAAGCCAAGACTAGACTCCCCATTACCTGTGTGCACGGCGACACCCGAGAAGTGCCAGCGCGGCGGGTTACCATCGCTGCGCCAACCGGTGCCTGGCCAGTAGACGTCGGGCTCGTCAGGGATCTGCCAGTGCCGGTCCTCCTTGGAAGGGACTGGCCAGGGTTCGACCGCCTACTCGCCGCCGTCACTCAGCCTGCCAGCCTTGCCGGGAACCGCCCAACCCGGAAGCCCGGCAGGAAAGCCCGACGACGTCCCGTGCTGCTGGCCTCCGACAGCCCCAGGGGTGGTGAGTCACCCCGTCCCTCTCATAACCTCTACTTTGATTTGTTCCAACAGGTGACTGGGGCCGGGGGTTTCTCCAAGGAGCAGCACGAGGACGATCGCCTCAAGCACTGTTGGGCTCGGGTGAGGGTTGCGGAGGGAAAGGAACTTCAGCCGGCACCCCACCCAACGCCCCACTTTATCGTGGACAATGGCCTGCTTTACTGTGTCGCCCAGCGGAGGGGGGAGGAAAAAACCCTGCTGGTGGTCCCGCACAGCAAAACGGAGGCAGTAATCGAGATCGCCCACGCCCATCCGATGGCAGGCCACCTGGGGGCCCAAAATACGATCCAGCGCCTCCGCGACCGGTTCCACTGGCCGGGCCTAGAGGCCAAAGTCCGACGATTCTGCCAGGCCTGCCCAACGTGCCAACAGACGTCGCCTCGGACCCCTCCCCCCAGCCCACTGATACCGCTGCCCATCATAGAGGTGCCCTTCGAGCGGATTGGGATGGATTTGGTGGGGCCGCTGCCGAAGTCCGCCCGGGGCCATGAACACATCCTCGTCATCGTGGATTACGCCACCCGCTACCCTGAGGCCATTCCCCTCCGTAAAGCCACCACGAAGGCCATAGCCCAGGAGCTGTTCCTCCTCTTCAGCCGGGTTGGCATCCCCTCCCAAATACTGACTGACCAGGGCACCCCGTTCATGTCCCGGATGATGGCCGAAGTCTGTAACCTCCTGAAGATCCGACAGCTCCACACCACGGTGTACCACCCCCAGACCGACGGGCTCGTCGAGCGCTTTAACCAGACCCTCAAACAGATGTTGCGCCGAGTGGCGGCCGAAGATAAGCGGGACTGGGACCAGATGCTCCCCTACGTGCTCTTCGGGATTCGGGAGATCCCTCAGGCCTCCACTGGCTTTACCCCGTTCGAGCTGCTCTTCGGCCGACAACCCTGCGGTCTGCTCGATGTGGCCCGAGAGGCCTGGGAACAACAACCGGCGGTACACCGGACCACCATCGAACATGTGCGTGAGATGAGGGAGCGGATCGACAGAGTCATGCCCATCGTCCGGGAGCACCTCGTCAAGGCACAACAGGCGCAGCAACGGCATTACAACCGGGCGGCCCAACCACGGGAGTTCCAGCGAGGAGACCATGTCCTGGTGCTGGTTCCCACGGCCGCCTGTAAGTTCTTGGCCACCTGGCAAGGGCCCTACACAGTCACGGAGAAGGTCGGTCCCGTCACGTACCGTGTACGGCAACCAGGGAAAAGGAAGGAGGATCAGCTTTACCATGTCAATCTGCTGAAGCGCTGGGTCGGGACCGGGCCCCAGCTCTCGGCCTACACCAGCTCGACTCCCGTGGTTGTTGATATGGATCCTCAACTCTCCGCCGCCCAGAAGTCGGAGCTGCAGCACCTGGTCAGTCAGTTTCCGTATGTGTTCTCCCCCCAGCCTGGGCGGACCCACGTCGTAGAACACGACGTTCGCACACCACCGGGGACCATCGTCCGGCAGCGGCCCTACCGTGTCCCGGAGGCTCGGCGACACGCCATCGAGGACGAGGTACAGGAGATGCTGAGGTTAGGGGTAATTGAACCATCGCGCAGCCCATGGTCCAGCCCCATCGTCATGGTTCCGAAGCCCGACGGCACCCTCCGCTTCTGTAACGACTTCCGCCGCCTAAACGAAGTCTCCGAATTTGACGGGTACCCAATGCCCCGTGTGGACGAGTTGTTGGACCGTTTGGGAAGGGCTCGGTTCATCTCCACTCTCGACCTTACCAAGGGCTACTGGCAGGTCCCCTTAACGGAGCAGACCAAACCCAAGACGGCCTTCTCTACCCCAAGTGGCCACTGGCAGTACCGGGTCCTTCCCTTCGGCCTACACGGGGCCCCGGCCACCTTCCAACGCTTGATGGACGTCCTCCTTCGGCCGCATCAGGCATATGCGGCGGCCTACATCGATGATGTCGTCATTCATTCGGAGACTTGGGAGGACCATCTAGAGCGGCTGCGGAGGGTGCTAACGGAACTACGCAGGGCTGGCCTGACCGCCAACCCCCAGAAGTGTCATCTGGCCCTCGCCGAGGCGAAGTACTTGGGGTACCAGGTGGGCCGCGGCCTCATTAAACCCCAAGAGAAGAAGGTGGCAGCTATCCTCTCTGCGCCGCGGCCCACCTCCAAGACACAGGTACGGGCCTTTTTGGGGTTGGCGGGGTACTACCGCTGCTTTATCCCTAACTTCTCCTCCTTAGCTGCTCCCCTGACAGACCTGACCAGGAAGGGGCAGCCGGAGAAGGTCCCGTGGACCCCCGAGACGGAAGCGGCGTTCCACCGGATAAAGGCGGCCCTCACGACGGAACCAGTCCTCCGAGCCCCCGACTTCAACTGCCCCTTCCTGCTGCAGACGGATGCATCCGACACCGGGTTGGGAGCCGTCCTATCGCAGGGCCACGACGGTGAGGAACACCCGGTGATGTTCATAAGCCGAAAGCTGACCCCTGCGGAACAACGATACGCCACGGTAGAGAGGGAAGCGTTGGCCGTCAAGTGGGCAGTCCTGGAGCTCAGGTATTACCTCCTCGGCCGCCACTTCACCCTGGTAACAGATCACGCTCCCCTACAGTGGATGGCCCGAGCCAAGGAGACGAATGCCAGGGTGACACGGTGGTTCCTCGCGCTCCAGGACTTCAACTTCACCGTACAACACCGAGCGGGGACGGCCAACGCCAACGCTGACGGACTCTCCCGGCTATGGTCAGCTTTCGCAGGTCTGTCAGGTTCCACTCCCCACCCTCCCCCGATCTCCCCGCTTCTCCATAGGAACAGGACGACGCTTAGGGGGGGGAGTGTGACGCGTGTCCCGAGCTCTCATCAGCGTCGCCCTGGAAACTGAGCAGGCACACCTGCACCTGCTCATCACGGGCTGAGTGGCCACACCTGCGCCCCATCAAACGCTGCTCTCATAAACCCGGCAAGTGAACACAGAGGGGAGAGATGTCTCCGCAAGACTCGGCTAACCCTTTCTTTCATTGTGCCCGCAGAGAGCAGCGTGTGACCGCCAGCCCCAACACCCACGGGAAAGCACGGACCCACACTGCACCAGCGCACCCCTTTTACGAGGAAGCCGAGCACCGAGCACCAAGCCACCTCACGCCAACGCCATTTCACTACCCGGACCTCAAATAAAATCCACCCTTCGGGGAACTTACCCTTCATCCTCGAGTCGTGTCCTCCTTCACCCCGCCACAATATATATATATATATATATATATATATATATATATATATATATATATATATATATATATATATATATATTATTTTATTTTTTTGCTTTATCTAGCATCCAGCTCTGAGCTTAAGGATTTGGTGAAATTGTGGCTGGGGTGGGAAGTGCCAGATGGAAAGATGGTAGTGGAAGTTGTTACTGCTGACATGCTGAAATCCTCCACTTGCTTCAACATGCTACGATTACCAAGTCATTACATGGATTTCAGCCATTTTAAGGACGAGCTTGGTTTTGAGCTTGTGTAGTTATGTGAAATCCAATACAGTAATACAGACATCATGTCTATAAATGTTAACAGTACCACAGTTTGCTCTGTGTTGTTTGGACTTGTTGGTCAATTTTGATGCAGTTCATCTACGCACACGTTCATGTAGAATTGCTGTTTTATTTTTGAGAAGGGGAAGCCCCCATGCAATAGTTTTCAACAGAGCTACATAGGTTTTGAAGCAATTTAGCTCTCCATAGTGCTATGTACTTATTAATGAAACAGTTCTTGAAAAAAAAAACATTTAATGTTATGGTTTTACCATCAAATAAATTTAAATTCAGTTCCAGCACTTCATGTGTCTACTGAATGTGTCATTACTCAAGTGACTGGCAAAACTGCACTGCAGCCGTGTAAATGTCTATCCCGTGGGATTGTGATGCTGATCTTGGATCCACTGTGTCCTTCAGTGCTGCAAGTTGCTCTGGTGTAAGAGGACATTCTACAGTAGAACATTAACACCAACACTTTCATCAGGAGCCAATCCACTGCTTTCCCAATCAATATCAGCAATGTTCAGTTCCTAGGTAAACAAAGAACAACATTTCTGTATAAATGGTGTACAATCTCAGTTCCTGTAATAGTTCCAAAAACTACATTTATACGAGTACTAGAATGATAATTAAGTGTTTAAATGCCAGTGAAGGAACATTTTAATTCTCACAACCCCTGTAATATATATATATATATATATATATATATATATATATATATATATATATATATATATATATATATATATATATATTTAAATAAAGCATGGCTGTAAATTTGCATGAACAATTATACCTCTTCATCTCGGGGATCATCAACTGGATAATGAGTTTGACCCAATTCCCAGAGCTGGTTTGGAGACATGTTGAGTTCTGTTCGTAAAGGGTGATTATCCCACCCATCTCAGAAAAGATTTAGATCATCTTGTAGCCTTGGAAGGAATGTGTAGTGCAACAGAAGAGATGTGTTTGGTCTGCAGTATGAAGGTAGTTGGCTTCCTCAAGATAGTGTAGTACATCATAGTACACACTGGTCACTGCAGTCCACACATCTCTTCACAGTCCTTCTATTCTACAACATAAAGCATCACAAGATCATTCCGAAGCAATTAGTTGGTTCAAACAAGCATTTGGAGAATAAAGCACAAGGCTACATAGTAGATATGTCTGCTACACAATACTTTCTTTACATACCTGAGTGAAAGTGAAAGTGAAAGTGACGTGACATACAGCCAAGTAACCCATACTCAGAATTCGTGCTCTGCTTTTAACCCATCCAAAGTGCACACACACAGCAGTGAACACACACCCGGAGCAGTGGGCAGCCATTTATGCTGCGGCGCCCGGGGAACAGTTGGGGGTTCGGTGCCTTGCTCAAGGGCACCTCAGTCGTGGCACTGTACATACACTCCCCCCACCTACAATTCCTTCCGGCCCGAGACTCGAACTCACAACCCTTGGATTGCAAGTCCGACTCTCTAACCATTAGGCCACGACTTCCTATATATATATTATAAAATTCTCATATTACGAAATATTACAATTTAAAATAATGTTGTTTTTTTAATATACTTTAAAATATAATTAATTTCTGTGATGCGCAGCTGAATTTTCTCCAGTCATTACTCCAGCCTTCAGTGTCACATGATCCTTCAGCAATCATTCTAATATACTGATTTGATGCTCTTAATATCAGTGTGGAAATGGTTGTGCTGTTTAATATTTTCTTAGAATCTCTGATCATTTTTTCTGGATTCATTAAAGAATAAAAACAAAAATTGGAATGACATGAGGGTGAGTAAATTATGACAATTTTCATTTATGGCTGAAGTAACCCTTTGAAGGAACACAGTCCTGATAATATGATAATTTTTTTATGTAATCCATGAGCTCTCAGACCTTCCATAGACAGCAAGGGCTCTACTGCGGCGAAGGCACAGAAATGTAGTAAGGACATTGTTAAAATGGTCAAGGGACCATTAATATGTTATGTGTAACAACAAAATTTAAACTTACCTTATCAATGGACTATATGACTGGAGGATACAGCACTCAGGAAAACCAGCTCCTGAACACAGATCAGTTCTAAGAAGTCCACATCCACAGGCATCCGTGAAAGAGCTCCAAACGTGACTGAAGTCTCCACCATATATGCTCTAGAAGTATCTGTACCTGTACAAATAAAGACAGCAGTTAGCTCGGGAAAAGGAGCGTATAAATGACATGACTAAAATAGTTCATACTCATGAGCTACTTCTTTTGCAAAGCTGACACTTGGTAGATCATTGTTGTAATTTATTACAAATATGCACATTTATTAACACACAACAAAATAAAACATTAAAGAGTTATACGATTTTTGTTTTGTTTGCTTAAACTTCATTCACAAACGATTTTGACAGATTTCGAAGTACCCTTAAAAATTAACTACGGTTTTAAAAGTTAAAAAGCAAAAAAAAAAAAAAACTACATACTTAAACTATGATAACCACAAATATGTTATAAAATATTTTTAACACGACTGACTTTGTATTTAACATGAATTAGTCAAAACATTGTAAGTTACCAATTATAACCGTTTCAATGTACAGAAAGAGAGCAAAGAATCAATCATCAAAGTCAAGAACATTATCATTGACTTCTTTGAATTTTAAAAAATTTAATTTGATGTTCCGAATTTCTTCTTCCTCTCATTGTGTTAAATTTCGAATGTTAAATATTCAAGTAAAAAAAAAAAATATCTAAATCCAATTCAAAACTGTTTTAAATCCCATATATTCATTTTTTTGTTTATAATTGAAATTTACACAATTCAAATTCAAATAGTTTTGTCATAAATTAGCTCCATACAATTCAACTTATTTGCATTTTAGGATGTCAATTTTCGATCATTTCCGTGATCGATCGTCTTTTAAATTAACGATCAATTAATCGATAACCTTAATGCTGTGAAAAGCGTCTGCAGCGGTATTATGTGCAAAAACCGCTCGAAAATAAACGTTCTCACCCAAATTAAAGGGGTTTTAGTCTGAATAAAATGCTAGCAGCAGGACTGTAAATGAATAGATGTGATTATGATCATATGATAAAATGAAGATCACTCAAGTGTTCCAATAAGCCACATTGAAACTCTCTTTGAAATGAACTGGAACTCAGTGTATTAGACACTAGGGCTGAAAAACTAAATTAGAATTCTGTACTTAAATATGATACATTTTCAAATCATATTCGAAAACAATCTTTTGTCTTCTCTCCTGAGGACACAAGAGGGCACATCGAGCGAAATATTACTAATGCACATTTCTGCAAAGCAATAAAATAACACAACTATCTTTGAAAAAAGTGCATGTTTAAAATAATGTTTATTAACCATATTTAATTAATTACGTTGCTTAAACAATTAAAAACAAATCTGCATCATCGTTTCAAACTCAGCGTTTTTGCATTAGAATAGATTTTATTTTATTTTTTTTGACAGCCTTATTAGACACGTTTAAGAGGAAAATTTAAAGAATCAAACACAGCAAATATATGCTATAATCTGCAGCCGATGCTGATATTTACAGCGGCATACAAATGTTGCAGAATCTGAGAAAATGTGAATAATTTTAACAAAATAAATGTTCACACAAAATGCATGATAATTTTTATTTAGTATTGACCTGAGTAAGATACTTTACATAAAAGATGTTTACATTTAAAAATAATAAAAATCCTCCAGCTCCTACAGTTTCTCCAGTTTTCCAGCATCTTTTGCATATCTGAACTCTTTCCAGCAGTGACTGTATGATTTTGAGATCCATCTTTTCACACTGAGGACAACTGAGGGACTCAAACACAACTATTACAGAAGGTTCAAACATTCACTGATGCTCCTGAAGGAAACACAATGCATTAAGAAAAAAAATAATTCTCACACATTCACACATTTCTCATGACGATATCAAGTGGAAATCCCTCTTCTCGAGATGACACATATTTTAATAAAAATAAACATATACATACAAAGGTTACACACTCAAATGCTAGACTGGATTAAAATATAAGAAAATGTACAAGTGATAAGTTGTCTATTTCTGAATTTCAGAATACACAGTTATGATGATCTATATTAAATCTGGACAGCTCAGGATATAAGCCCATCACTGAAAATATCACATTGATTTTCTTGGTTTTAAGTGCTGTATAAACATATCAACTATTTTTATTAATGTCCTTTGGATAAAAACCTTGACACCCCATTACTACTACATTGTTTAGTAAATGTGTGACGATCTCTGTTTTATGTGAGGTTTTCCTCCTGAGTGATTGTTCTCTGGTAGTTTCTTTGAGGAAACCTGTTGTTGACTCCCTTTTGGGCTTTTAAAAGAAGCGAGATGAAGGACGATGAGAGAGAGAGAGCTGAATTTGTTTAGTTTCCTTGAAGCTTGTTTCTTCTGTACATCAACACTGCTACACACATTACACTTCCATGCATTCATTTAACTTTACATCACTGATTCCTGACTCTTACATTCTGTGTTCTTCTTTTTTTTCCTGTAGTTGAATTTAAATAAAGATTGTACCCTTCTTTCTTTCTTGTGTGTCCCTGTTTTTGTTCCGTCCCTTTTGAGCCCCGGAGCGTAACAGATGGGGACTCATTCTCGTCACAGTAGGATCCAATCATTGTGAGGATGATTTGGAAATATTTGATCATTTTTGTCGTATTTTGTCGTTTTTGATTCTTTGAACATGTTTGGAAATGTTTGGTGATAAAGCTTTGAGGGAAATCCAGTTTGAATAATTTGACGTCACACAATAAGACATCCTGCAGTGAAAGACTCTCAAGACCTGTTTTTTGTTTTTTGCAAAATTACATATTGTCACCTCGCACATCATTAAAACAATTATGAAAGATGATAAATATCATGCACTCCTAACTGATTTATTTTGTTCATCCTAAGTGACCAGTGTGTCTCATAGCCCTGTGTTTTAACTCTCTGTGATCTGCGTGTCTCTGTGTCTTCAGTCTCTGTGATCTGTGTGTCTCTGTGTCTTCAGTCTCTGTGATCTGTGTGTCTCTGCGTCTTCAGTCTCTGTGATCTGTGTGTCTCTGTGTCTTCAGTCTCTGTGATCTGTTTGTCTCTGTGTTTTACCTCTCTGTGATCTGTGTGTCTCTGCGTCTTCAGTCTCTGTGATCTGTGTGTCTCTGCGTCTTCAGTCTCTGTGATCTGTGTGTCTCTGCGTCTTCAGTCTCTGTGATCTGTGTGTCTCTGCGTCTTCAGTCTCTGTGATCTGTGTGTCTCTGCGTCTTCAGTCTCTGTGATCTGTGTGTCTCTGCGTCTTCAGTCTCTGTGATCTGTGTGTCCCTGCGTCTTCAGTCTCTGTGATCTGTGTGTCTCTGTGTCTTCAGTCTCTGTGATCTGTGTGTCTCTGCGTCTTCAGTCTCTGTGATCTGTGTGTCTCTGTGTCTTCAGTCTCTGTGATCTGTTTGTCTCTGTGTTTTACCTCTCTGTGATCTGTGTGTCTCTGCGTCTTCAGTCTCTGTGATCTGTGTGTCTCTGCGTCTTCAGTCTCTGTGATCTGTGTGTCTCTGTGTCTTCAGTCTCTGTGATCTGTGTGTCTCTGCGTCTTCAGTCTCTGTGATCTGTGTCTCTGCGTCTTCAGTCTCTGTGATCTGTGTGTCTCTGCGTCTTCAGTCTCTGTGATCTGTGTGTCTCTGCGTCTTCAGTCTCTGTGATCTGTGTGTCTCTGCGTCTTCAGTCTCTGTGATCTGTGTGTCTCTGCGTCTTCAGTCTCTGTGATCTGTGTGTCTCTGTGTCTTCAGTCTCTGTGATCTGTTTGTCTCTGTGTTTTACCTCTCTGTGATCTGTGTGTCTCTGTGTCTTCAGTCTCTGTGATCTGTGTGTCTCTGTGTCTTCAGTCTCTGTGATCTGTGTGTCTCTGTGTCTTCAGTCTCTGTGATCTGTGTGTCTCTGTGTCTTCAGTCTCTGTTGATTGTGTGACTGTGACGTCTCTGTAGTGGCTCTTATTCATCATCAGCTGATCCTGAGGAAACTGAACTGACGTCTAAATACTGAGATTCCTACAATAAAACACACAGACAGTCAGATATGAGTATGAGACATTACTGCTGTCACATCACATCAGCAGATCCAGCTCAGAAACACACAGTATATTCATATTACAGTCAGAGATATGAATCAGAGTATGTGAGCAGAGCGTGGAGTGGAGCGGTGTGATTTTGACTGGAGCGAGGAGCGGATCTTTTAAAAGTCAGAGCGTCGTGGTTTTCACTCGCTCCAAGAGCGCTCCAGCACCGCTCCGTCACGAGTACAATTCATGCCAACAGCCCGTAATATAACTGGATATTTAGCAAGAAATCACATTAGACATATTTAGCTAGTTTGATAAATAAGGATCACTCAAATCAGAAAGAATGTGAAGGCTATGACGGCTATATGGACATGAGCGGGAAGTTATAGTTCTCAAGGAGGTTTGATTCTTCTAAATACTGAATATTTTCAGCTGAAAGCATGATTTAAACACGTAGGCTACTACAACACTTAATTATTAACATGCAATCGCTTTCTCAATAATGCATTTAAACAAATGTAATCTTACAATGCTACTTCATCTGTATCTGATTTTGAATGAGCAGAAATCTGTAGAAGAAATGCATCGATCCGCAGGTAAAATAACTGGAGAAAACTTTTCATCACAAACTAAATTTGCACCGCAAAAAGCAGCAATTATACCTTATAATGCTGACATATGTTATTTGTCATGTGGTAGGAAAAAAGTTTGCACACTAGTGTTCCAATAAGCCACTTTGAAACTCTTCTTGTGTTTTTTTATTTATTTTTTAATATACGTTATGAACAGAAGTTGAACTGTGGTATTTCAAACATATTAAAATACTTTAGACGCAGAGCGAAGGCGGAGCGGTGTTTCTGATATCAGTGAGCGCGGAGTGGAGCGGAGCGGAGTGATAATTAAATGCTCGGAGTGCGGAGGAGAAATTTTTGACGCTCCACTCCGCTCACATACTCTGATCTGAATGAACAACTGATCATAGATTAATAACAGTGAATGATCAACAACTCTCTCTTTATCATTTACACACAGAGACACTGGAAGAGATGAAAATATTCATATATTCATAGATCATCACAGAATTAAACAGTTTAAAGTACAGAGACTAAAGTGGAGCTGAATTATTATCTTATATTCTCCAAATATGTCTGTTACTAAACTTTGGCTATTTTAAAATATTTAAATAATAATATACTCACAGTAGTATAATCTCTCCAGTTTATAATGTGGATCATCTTTCAGATCAGAGAGTAACTTCACTTCTGATTTTTGTAGTTTATTCAGAGACAGTCTCAGTTCTCTCAGGTGTGAGGGGTTTGATCTCAGAGCTGAAATCAGAGCAGAACAACCTTCATCTGTGACGCCACAATCTCTCAACCTGAAGAGAACAATGACACAGTGTTAATTGTAGTTGAAGTGTGTGTAGTTTGTTATTGACTCTGGTCTCAGAGCAGGAGAGGAGATATAATGACAAGCATTGCCACAAACTGCTGCTGATAGAATGAGATTTCTGCATGTTGATGCTCAATGCTGCTGTTTGAAACTGTCATGTGCTTCAGGACTGAACAGACACACAGAGCTGAATGTGAGATATTGTTTCATAGTGATATAAGCACAGATCTGTCTGGAGAAACAGTCACTTGCTCCTCTAATTATGACTTACAGTTTACCTAAAAATAAAGATTAAAAATCATACAAATCCTGCAGACTTACATTGACAAAATGTTCAGATGAGCCAAGACTATTCAAACTCTGTCAAAATTCAAATGTAAACAAACTGAAGGCCTTTAGACTCCATTTAGCTGCCATTCTATGAACTATTTCTAGACCATTCAAACTCATTTAACCTTCCATTCTGTCTAATATTTCTAATCTATCAATCATCTATATGGGGCAGTCGTGGTCTAATGGTTAGAGTGTCTGACTTGTAACCCACAGGCAGGGATGTACTGGTCATCAGGAGTATCGGGACATTCCCGGTGGGCCGGTCGAGTAGTGGGCCGATCGCTAAAGTGAATGAGATCTCCCTCACATTAGACACTGTTTTTAATTTACAGCGAACTTCAAAAAGCAAATACTCCAAAAGTGTAAAGCAGCGCTACGCAATGCATTCCTCAGCCGCGCACAAAAGCAGAGTGGGATCAGAAACCTGCACAGCGCTGATGAACGTGTGCTGATGAACAACACAAGTGTCTTGATCCATTCAGATGTGACACAGAATTGTGTTCTACAGTCGTGTGATATGAGAACATTAAAGCTTCTGTAGTGATGCTGGCTGAAAACAGACACGACAATCTAAACTTCATGACGAGGTCAATTGGAAAATGCCAAAACATAGTGTAACAATAACCAGTGTGTCTCATAGCCCTGTGTTTTAACTCTCTGTGATCTGCGTGTCTCTGTGTCTTCAGTCTCTGTGATCTGTGTGTCTCTGTGTCTTCAGTCTCTGTGATCTGTGTGTCTCTGTGTCTTCAGTCTCTGTGATCTGTGATCCATAATCACGGGAAGAAGGAGGCGGGAACCGGCGAACACTCAAATCAAACTTTAATAACCAAATAAACCCAAAACAGCGCGACAGCCCCTCACGGGCGACTGCCGCGCACAAACAAAAACCAAACACAAAATAAAGCCCAGGCCTGGTCCTTTCTCGTCCTTCACTGTCGTCGCTCCTCTTTTGTATCCTCCCAATCTTCTCCGTGGGACTCAAGACCGGTGAGTGGAGCAGGTGTCGCTCATTTCCCAATCACTCCACTGGCCTCGTTCCGTTCCCACGTCTCTCGGCCCCGCCCCACTCGTCACATACCCCCATCGCCCCTCGCAGGCCGGGGGGTCCTCCCGAGACTGCGCTCTACTCCCCCCCCCCGACCGCTCACAGTGACCTGCAGGAACCTGGGGGTAAGGACAGACGAGGCGAGAGAAAAGGAGATGGAAGGATGAGGAGCGACAAGAGACGAGAGAGGGGAGAGAGGAGAAAAAAAAAAATTCCGGTTCCCAGACACGCTGCCGCTCGGCCCTCCACCAGCTGAGTGAACTCTTCTGCGGTGCCTGGCGGCGGCACTGGATGGCCCTCGGTGGACGGCACGACACTCCTCCGCCGCCCGGTGGACGGCGACGGCTCCCCCGCTTTCGGGCAGCTTTCGGGAGTCCCCCGTTCCCTGCTCCTCCCCATTCTGGCGGATGGCAGCAGGCTCCAGCCACCTGGCGAACGGCGACTCCTCCGCTCCCTCACGAACGGCAGCCGTCCCTCCACATCGCGGGAGGCCGGCAGCGAGTTCGTCCGTCCCCGGCAACTCACTCCAGCCCACCGCCTCGAGCATCCACGGCGCCAGACTGCTACGCCCTGCTCGACGGCACCGCAGATTCACCCCAGCGGCAAGGGATCTTCGGCAGCGCGTCCCTCCTTCCTCCCGGGTTTCGTCACACATAGACTTGTAAATTCATCACCATAGTAATTTAACTTGCAGTTATAAACACTGTACAATAGAGATGTATTTATTATAAATGTTACTGTTATTAGCCTACTTAAATATTAAATATTACCGGTAAATAAGTTCTTAAAGGATCGTTCACCCAAAAATGAAAATTGTCATTTTCTCAACATCGTGTCATTTCAAACCTGTATGAATTTCTTTCTTCTGTGGAACATAAAAGAAGATAATTTCAGATATTCAAGAAATTTTTGTCCATACAGAAATCAAGGGTAACCAAAATGGTTTGGTCACGTTCTACAAAATATCTGTTGTGTTCTACAGAAGAAACTAAGTCACACAGGTTTGGAATGACATGAGGGTGAGGAAATGATGACAGAATTTATTTATCAATAGATTTCCTGGATTCTAGCTCAAAATCAATGCTTTACTGTCAAGTGCATTTCTATGTGACACAAATGCATTATTAAGTTTGTTGCATTTGTCATGAATTCAGTAATATCTATTATTATTTACTCCAATTAAAAGCCCTGTCACCCAGCAAAACATTCATGAGGGAACTCGTGGGCCAGATGGGCTGGATTTGTCCAGAGCTGAATTTTAACCCCAGTCCAGCCCTGACCACAGGTCACAGGTTTGAGTCTCGGTACTGGCAGAGATTGTCATGTCCTTTCTCATCCTCTTCTTTTCTATTTATTAGTCTGTCTATCTATCTATCTATCTATCTATCTATCTATCTATCTATCTATCTATCTATCATTTATTTTACAAGCTTTAGTCTTACAATTTACATTAAAGGACACATCTTACTGAAGACAAACACATGAGACTATCAGAGAGATGATCTTACCACAGTTTCTCCAGTTTACAGTGAGGATCCTCCAGTCCAGCACATAGACGCTTCACTCCTGAATCTCTTATTTTATTCAGAGACAGATCCAGGAGTCTCAGGTGTGAGGGGTTTGATCTCAGAGCTGAAGCCAGAGCAGAACAACCTTCATCTGTGACGCTACAATATCTAAACCTGTAGAGAACAATGACACACTCTTCACTCTCTCAGATCAGATTGGTTTAGCTGTGAATCCATCAGTAAAGAGAAAGTACAAATCAATGTGTGACGCATCATTGGACAAAGATTTAAAATGTCAAAGAACAAAAAAAAAAAAACATGATCATAAATCATTTAAAGCCTCGATCAAATAGAAAATAAAAATTCTTTATTACACTGTCAGGATTTTTAACCAAATACAGACATGTGATCAGCTAGAGACAAAAAAGAAGGAAAATCTGACCACGCCCATAAGCCACGCCCCCAGCACTCATTATTAAAAATATATATTTTAGCACATTAAAAGATATATCTTATATTGTAAAAATACATACTGTCCTGTAAAAAATAAAAAGCAGCATTTAATAATCATGACAACAATATAATAATATATTAAAGTGAAGTATATAAAATTGTTTTTATTATTAAAGTACCTGCCAAAAGTTTGGAAACATTACAATTATTAATGATTTTGATCTTCTGCTCATCAAGGCTGAATTTATTTGATCAAAATAAAGTAAAAAAATAAATACAAATAAAAATAAAAATTGTAAAAAATATTATTACAAATACAAAAAAGTTTTCAATTTTAATATAATATAAAATGTAATGTTATTCCTGTGATGCAAAGCAGAATTTTCTTCATCATTACTCCAGTTTTCAGTGTCACATGATCTTATAGAAATCATTACAATTTATCAAGAAACATTTCTGATTATTATCAATGTTGAAAACAATTTTGCTGCTTTAAATTTTTGTGGAAATGATGACGCACTTTATTTTTCAGGATTTTTTAATAAATATAAAGTTTAATGAACAGCATTTATTTGCATTTATCAAATATATTAATTAAATTGGTTAATGCATTTATTAATCATTTTAAATGTCTTCACTCACTTTTTGTCACTTTCATGAATGATGAATAAAATTATTAATTTCTCTCTTTTTTAAATCTTATACAAATGTTTGAGTGGTATCATTGTTTCCACAAAAATATTAAGCAGCAAAACTGTTTTTAACATTGATAATAATCAGAAATGTTTCTTGAGCAGAAAATCAGAGTGATTTCTGAAGGATTATGTGACACTGAAACTTCTTTGTAAACAACAACAGATTTATAAACGTTTCTAATGACGAATGTTGCGTTCCCAAATGCAAATTAAAGCGTCTCAAACCAAGCGCAGCACTAACAGTGAATCGAAACTAAAAACAGTACTGTAACAGCAGACATGTAGCCAGGGACGGACTGGGAGTGAAAAACAGCCCTGGATTTTCTCCCAAATAGGCCCACCAAAACTACAAACAGTCACTACTATCTCACAATATTACAGCAGTTCTGTTGTATTTATGGTAAATAACATCACAAAACCCACGGTGACCCTGCTGACAAAAACAATAGAAACCATCA
Source organism: allo-octoploid hybrid of Carassius auratus x Cyprinus carpio (assembly GCA_024542945.1). NCBI lineage: Eukaryota > Metazoa > Chordata > Actinopteri > Cypriniformes > allo-octoploid hybrid of Carassius auratus x Cyprinus carpio. The sequence continues at coordinate 87,783 of JANHFF010002018.1, read as the reverse complement.
CAGAAATTCTAATGATTTCCACTACAAATACCACTACAAACCATCAACTTTTAACCATTAAAACCATTAAATAATGGTATCATGTAGTGTGTGTTTTGTGACATATTACATTAGGATTTAATGGTTTTAACAAAAGCCACCAACAGAAGGCGACCAATTAACAGTAGAGACCAACAGACCATCACAGTTTCCATTAAATCAAGTCACCTTTATTTATACAGCGCTTTTAACAATACAGATTGTGTCAAAGCAACTGTACAGCATTAATTAGGAAAATAGTGTGCAATAATGCAGAAGGAGAACAGTAAACACTCATTTTTCAATTAAAGTCAGTTCATCATTGAATTCAGTGATGTCATCATCCAGCTCAGTTCACTTTAAATAGTATCTGTGCAATCAAGTCATGGATATCACTGGAAATAAAACCAATACAATTTCATTATAACCAGTAAAACCATTACAGATTATGTGATGGTTTCTATTTTTATTATTTTTTTCAGTAGGGGATTGAAATAAATTTATTATTGTATGAACTAAAATACTTGAAATCTATAGAAAAAGAGTAGAATGCAAAATGTATAATATGACAATAATAGGCGTAAACCTAGAATCTAGAAACAACAGAATTCTTCAATTTGAGTATTCACATGTCTCTCTCTCTCTCTCTCTCTCTGCGCATGTGTCGGGTGAGTGGGCGGAGTCGGCGTGTGTGAGTGAGAGTGTTTGCATACGAGTGAGTTTGCTTTTTTCTTCTCTTTTATACCGTTTCTGATTTAAAGATTGTCTGAAAAAGTAGTAAGGAATTTTCAGAAGGGAGGACCTGGTCTTGTGAAGCGTTGTTAGCCAGCTTTGTGCTGGTTGGCAATGGCGGGTGCAAGCCAAACAAAGTTTGAGCAGCTTTCACGCAGGCATGGGATAAAACTCGCGCCTGTGGTGAACTGCTCTGTTGAGGATTGCAGCCTAGCTGTAGGCAAAGCTGTTGGCTTTGATAGCATAATGTCTGCATCGCGAATGAACAGTGCTGTTGTTATCTTCCTTGATACTATTGAGAAAGTTAACAGTGTAGTTCAGAGTGGAGTGGTAATTCAGGACACCTTCACCCCGGTAATGCCATTGGTTCAGCCGGCAAAAAGGATAATATTATCCAATGTGCCACCTTTTATTAAAGATGAGACTTTGATTAATGAATTGTCTAGACATGGTAAAATCGTGTCCCAAATGAAAAGGATTCCTTTAGGCTGTAAATCGCCCCTGCTTAAGCATGTAGTGTGTTTCAGACGGCAGTTATATATGATCTTAAAGAGCGATTTGGATGAGTTGAACTTGTCTTTTAATTTTAAAGTTGATGGGTTTGATTATGTTGTTTTTGCAACGTCTGATACGATGAGATACTTTTCATGTGGGCAGGAAGGGCACGTTCGACGTGCGGGTCCTGAGAGAGTAAATGATTCTGAGCCAGGGCCGAGTAGAGAAACAGTGCACGAAGTGGCGTGCTTTTGCGGCTGCTGGTCCAAAACTTTTGAACAGTCTGCCTCTCTATATCAGACTGGCTCCCTCAGTTTCCATCTTCAAATCTTCTTTAAAGACTTTTTTGTTTTCTCTTGCTTTTCATGCTTATTGACTTTGATACGATTACTAATTATTTTGTTTTACTTTTTTAGTTGCTTCTTTTGTCCTGTACTGCTCTGCATTTTATTCTCTGCTATGTACAGCACTTTGGTCAGCCTTGGTTGTTTTTAAATGTGCTTTATAAATAAATATTGTATTGTATTGTATTGTGGCAATGCAATGCTTACTGACGGTTCTGCTGTCGGAGATGACGGCAGTAGTACCGCAGGGCAGTTTTTGAGCAGTGGGGAGAAAGGACCTGATGCAGTGTCTGCTGATGTTGTGGGAAGGAACATAGAAAGTGGGGAGGGAGAAAATGATGGGGCTGCTGATGTTGTTGATGTGGCTGAATCCATTGTGGAGGAGGAAGAGATAGTGACAGATATTGTTAGTGATGAAACACTTTTTAAAATACCTAACACTAAGAGAAAAAGGGCAAGGAAGAGTTTGGAAATGGTTAAAATGAGCAGACCAACATCAGCAGGATCTGTAAAACTTGATGAGTCTGAAGGCAGCATGATTGATGATTCTGACAGTGAAGCAGTGGATAGTAAGACAGGACGAAGTCGACGTAGTGATTATAATTTTGACAAAATAAAGTCATTTCTGCAAAAAACTAAGAATGCAAAGAATGTTCAGTTTGAGGAATTTTTTGCTGACAGAAGGATGTTTATCAATTCAGTGACAGTGCTAATGAAAGGCGAAGGAGGGGAACAATTTACAGTACAGGAAATATACAGACTGAAGAAACTTGTTTCCAAGCTAAAATTAGAATTACAAAATGAAGATGGTTTTGAAACCACGTAATCTTTTTTTTCTTATAGTTTTGAGTGTTTTGTTTCCTCTCATACATTTTTTTATGAGTGTGTTGAGGGTGGGTTCTTTAAACTTGAATGGTGGCCGAGATTTGCATAAAAGAGCACTGCTTTTTGAGCTCATTAAGCAAAAAAACATTTATGTAATGTATGTTCAGGAAACTCACAGTGATTGTTTTAATGAAAGTGACTGGAAAAAGGAGTGGGAGGGTGAAGTGGTGTTTGCTCACATGAGTTCTACTAGAGGGGGGGTGGCGATCCTATTTGCTAAAAAGGCTTTGCCTTTTTCTTGTGAGGTCAAACATGTGATACCTGGCAGACTTTTATTTATAAGGGTTCAGTTTGAAAATTTCAAGGCTGTTTTTGTTAATGTTTATGCTCCTACAAGTGGCAGTGAAAGAGTACTGTTTCTCAAAGATGTTAATGTAAAACTGCAGAATTGTAGTTCTGATGAAGTTTTATTTTTGGGTGGGGATTTTAATTGTACAGAGAATTACAGAGTGGATAGGAATCATTTGGAGCCTCATGCTCCCTCAAGTCTTGCTTTAAAGGAGTTGATTAAAACACACTGTTTATGTGATGTGTGGAGGGATTTAAATAATGATGTAAGACAATATACATGGGCACATACTAGGGGGAATTTTATTTCCTTCGCCAGATTGGATAGGTTTTATTGTTTTCGACATCACTGTAATATTGTGAAAGGTTGTTTTATTACCCCAACTGGTTTTTCTGATCATTGTCTTGTCACATGTAATGTGTTTATAGCCAATGTGAAGCCAAAGAGTGCATACTGGCATCTTAATACTTCTTTGTTCAGTGATGTGAATTTTAGAGATGTCTTTGTTTTTTTTCTGGAAAAATTTTAGATTAAAAAAGCAATGTTTTAAAAATTTACGCCAGTGGTGGGACTGTGGAAAAGTTGAAGTGAAATTACTTTGTCAGCAGTATACTTTCAGTGTCTCTCGGGACATCACTAGATTAATGAAACAACTTGAATCTGAAATAATGGAGGAACAAGGGTTAGTGGAGGCTACTGGGGAGGAAGGACACATTGAGACATTTAAAACTAAGACATCGCTTCTTGCAGACTTGCTTGGTATTAAAGCACAAGGGGCTCTGGTACGATCTCGTTTTCAGAATCTAACGCAAATGGATGCCCCATCTAAGTTTTTCTTTAGTCTGGAAAAAAAGAATGGTCAGAGTCGCTATATTCACTCCTTACAATCTGAAAATGGGCAAGAATTATCAAAGACATCTGATATTAGAAAATGTGCTGTACAGTTTTATGACAAATTGTATAGGAGTGAATATAGAAAGGATGATGTGTTATCTGCTGGTTTCTATGAAGGTCTGCCAAATGTCTTGGAGGACTCTAAGGCAGAGCTGGAGAGACCCCTTTCTGAGGAGGAACTTCTGAATGCTCTGAGGGGCATGGAGAGTGGAAAAACTCCTGGGATAGATGGACTCCCTGTTGAGTTTTATAAAGAATTTTGGGCTGTGCTGAGCGAGGATTTGCTGGCAGTCCTAAATGAAAGTTTGGTTGATGGCTCCTTGCCTCTGAGTTGCAGGAGAGCAGTGATCACACTACTACCTAAAAAAGGTGACCTGTAGGAGATAAAGAACTGGAGACCTGTGAGTCTGCTATGTTCAGACTTTAAGATCCTTTCTAAGACTCTGGCCAATAGACTGAGAAAGGTGATGGGGCAGGTCATTCATCTTGACCAGACGTATTGTGTGCCGGGCAGGTCAATTACAGATAATGTCTGTCTCATACGGGATGTTTTAAGTGTCTCTAGTCTTTTAGGGGTAAATTTGGGGCTTATTTCTATAGATCAAGAAAAAGCATTTGATAGAGTTGAGCATCAGTACCTGTGGGATACCTTAGAGGCCTTAAATTTTAGTTCTGGTTTTATTAATATGATAAAAGTGTTGTACCAGGACACTGAGAGTTTACTGAAAATCAATGGTGGTTTGAGTGCCCCTTTTAAAGTTAGCAGAGGGATCAGACAAGGCTGTGCACTGTCTGGCATGCTTTACTCCCTATCTATTGAACCTTTGCTGAATAGTTTAAGATCTAGGATTAAGGGTTTATTATTGCAGCATGGTATAGAGCATCAAATTTCAGCTTATGCTGATGATGTAGTGGTTATGATAAATGGGCAACAAGATATTAACCAGCTGGTTTTTATTGTTAATGATTTTAGGAAAATTTCATCTGCAAAGGTTAATTGGGAGAAAAGTGAAGCACTGGCTGTTGGAAAATGGGAGAAGGGGCTTCCAAATTTGCCAGGTGGGATGATTTGGAGGAAGGAAGGTTTTAAATATCTAGGAGTATATCTTGGGGATTCAAATATCCAACAAAAGAATTGGGAAGGGGTGATTGACAGTAGAAGGAAAATTAAAGAAATGGAAATGGATTCATTCGCAGTTATCATTTAGAGGAAGAGTTTTAATAATTAACAATTTGGTCACTTCTACATTGTGCCACAGATTATCATGTGTGGATCCACCTGTTGGATTACTGTCTCGGTTACAGACGATTCTGGTGAATTTTGGGTTCCTCAAAGTGTCCTTTTCCTTCCGAAAGAGGATGGGGGACAAGGTTTGGTGCACCTTCCAAGTAGACATGCAACCTTTCGTTTGCAATTCATTCAGAGATTCCTCACGGGTCCTTTGGATCTGGTGTGGAGAAAGATGGCAGAAGCAATTTTACATACAGTGGATGGACTTGGACTGGATGCGGGACTGTTCTTAATGGATGTTAAACAGATACGTTTGGCTGGACTGCCTCAATTTTATTGTGGACTTTTTAAAGTGTGGGGACTTTTCAATGTTTGTAGGTTGGAGGGGATAAAATCCTTGCACTGGTTATTGGAGGAGCCCCTCATCAAAGGAGCACGGATGGATATTGCAGGTGGGAGTTTTCCAGGACTGATGCAGATACTGTGTTCCTCAAAGCTGGTGACACTGAAGCATCTAGTTGATGTGGCCGGACCCGAGCTGAGCGATATAAATGCAGTTGCTGCTTTCTTGGGTCAGAAGTCAGCTCGTCACACACAACTCATGTTGACTATGTGGAAAACTAGGTTGACAAATGAGGAATTGTCATTATTAAAGGGCTTCAAGAATGGAGATATAACTTTGGATATAGCGGACCCTTTTCCGAGACTGGGGATTACACCAGATTTGAAAGGAATGTCAGGTCCTTTGTTGGATCTCAGTGAATTGGACAATTTAGAGTTGGGTGAGGTGAAAGGGAAAAAGATGTATAAATGTTTTGTGAAGATCTTTAATAAAGGGACTTTAAATGGGAGGGCTGATACAGTATGGAGAGATAAACTTGGGTTGAATGAGGAAATGAAGCCAGTTTGGAGAGTGCTGTACAAACCACCATTGATAAAGCGATCTGGTGACTTACAATGGAGAATATTACATGGGGCTGTGGCTGTTAATGCATTTGTTTCAGTCAAATTATCCAAATGTTGATGATAAATGTGTATTCTGTGGATCTAGAGAAACTATTTTTCACTGTTTTTTAGAATGTGCAAGGCTTCAAGTGCTTTTTAACATGTTGGATTTGTTATGTGGTAAATGTGGGGAACAGTTTACACCGGTTGGTTTTATTTTGGGGGTGGGGTATAATCAGAAACAAAAGGTGAAATGGCAGTTGCTCAATTTTTTGTTTGGGCAGGCAAAACTTGTAATTTATAAAACCAGGAAAAACAGAATGGAAAATAGGTGTGGTCAAGATATTACATCTCTATTTAAGGCTTTTGTTAAATCAAGGATTGTTGTGGAATTTAAGTATTATAAAGCAATGAAAGATATGGAAACTTTTAGACTACAGTGGTGTTATAATTCTATTTTCTGTACGGTGGTGGAGGAGGATTTATTTTTTGATCTTGTGTGGACCTGAAACTTGTTTGGTATAATTATGATTGAATAAAGTTTATTATTAAAAATCAAAAAATCTCTGTGTGTGTGTGTGTGTGTGTGAGTGTCATGTTAATCAGACTCCTCACCTTATAGGAGATTTAATTTACTCTATTTTCTAACTCAATATCTCTCAAATGTAACCCATTGTAGAATAGAATCGTTGCTGTCTCTTTATGAATGAATGGAATAATCATGTCAGACAATGTGAAGTAATAAATAGCAGTGAATGTTTGGACTAGGGGTGTCTGGGATATTAATATAGTGCTCATAGGCTACATGCTCTATAGCAGGGATAGGACAACTTTGATAGTGACGAGGGCCAGCATTTGTTCTCCTTTATACCAAGGGGCCAGATTAGTGAAAGTGACGTGACGTGACATACAGCCAAATATGGTGACCCATACTCAGAATTCGTGCTCTGCTTTTAACCCCTCCAAAGTGCACACACACAGCAGTGAACACACACACCATGAGGACACACCCAGAGCAGCGGGCAGCCATTTATGCTGCGGTGGAGAGACCTGTACATTCACTCCCGCCACCTACAATTCCTGCCAGCCCGAGACTCGAACTCACAACCCTTGGATTGCAAGTCCAACACTCTAACCGTTAGGCCACGACTTCCCCAAAAATATTTATTACTAATCAATATTCACACACCTTTTACATCTTCTTACTCAATTTCCTTTTTATTTAAGGAAATTAAGGTATAATTAATGTAATTTGTTTTTAAAGATTTTACTAAACCATAAAACTTGTGCAGTTAAGCTAATTCAGAAGAAAAACTTTGTTGTCAGTTGACAGCAATATAACCCCAACAAATAAACATCTCGATTTCATTGTCTGTAAATTTGCAACAAAAAAGGTACAGATGTCATATTTTTTCTTACAGAACATTCTCAAAACAACATAAGAGGACAGATAAAAAGGGATTATTAAAAATAAATAAATAGTTATTCCAAATAGTTCCATAAAAAAAAAAAAAAAAAAAAAAAAAAAAAAAACAGATAACTGCAGGATTTTTAAAATAAAATTTAAGTGCTTTAAAGACCTTTTAAGACCTGCACTTCACATTTCAGCCTTTAAACTATTTTTAAGAAAGTATCCCATAGGGCTCGGTGCACAAGATGTCGTCGGTGAGCTTTGGCGATGCGAGTGTGTGCATACTTCCGGTCTTGTGACGCTCGCACTTACTGTAAGGGAAACTTACCTACGACACTAGGCTAGATGGATATAATTAATGTTTTTCAAATTTAACAGCAGATAGTGGTATATCAAAGACATGAGGAAACATCCACCCTACATTTTTGCGTACCTCTGTGTGGAAATTTATCAAGATACAACGCGGAGATTGCTTTATTCTTCAGTTGATTATGCGGTTCAGCGTCAGCGGTTAATCAGTCCACAGCGATCTCTTCATTCAAACACAAACCACTCAAATATACAATACTTTACATTTTCAGAGAGCTGATTTTGTTCTCACTGTTATCTATAAGAACCAAAGGTTTCTGACTGTCAAACGAGACGCTCAGAGATTTCTGATAAAGCATGTATGTTTTATTAACATACTGTAACTGTACAATTTAACGTAATGTAATTATGGTAGGTTTGTATTAATTATCAGATAAAACAAATATTAAAATTAAAAGGCAGTGTAGAGAAAAGAAGATCTACACTGCCTTTTAAGATGTTCTACCTTGGACCGAAGAGCACCCAAATCAGACTTAAAAGGGATTGAGCACGCCATTCATCTTGAATCTAAAAAATATTAAAATTAGTCATGTATTAGTTTTATCATTTTACAGCCTGGGTTTTTTTTTTAATTTAAAAAATGTTTGACGCAAAGTTAACTGTGTAAAATAATAGAATATGTTGTGAAAATAATGATGAAACAAACTAATATATGTGCACAATTGAGTATGTACACAATTGATACATATGAAGATAAATCGCAGCCCACGTCTCACAAGGTAAATATTTCATTAATTTTTTTTTTTTTTTTAAATCAATGTAATAAAAACATTTTCAAGAAATAGGTAATTTGTACATTTACATAATTGGTACGGTAAAAATACATTATGTAGCTGTGTGTACACACCATGAGTTCAACTTTCATTTGGTGAACAGTAGAGGACATTAGTGTATTTAATTCATTCACTGGACCCAAACATACGCAAGTTTCAAATCCACTGGCTCAGTTAACATTTATAGTGTAGTAATAATAGCAGTGTAGATCTTATTTGCATTTGAAGTGATATTATAAATCCTGTAAACAGGTAATATTTGGATTTCTCTGGTTCTCTGCACAACCGGAAGTATCTATACACACACTCGCAAGACCGGAAATCCAAGATAGCAGAGATATGCAACTAGCCCATTATATATTCATTTAAACAATTAGGCTATTATTAATCAATTATTATATTAAATTACATAAATATATCTTAGTGTCTTAATTGTTTAGATTTTTAGAATGCATTAGCTTTTTGTCGATCCACTGGTTCACATTTAAAAATATGTAGCAAAAATAGCAGACGGGCTTATTGAAAAAGCAAACTCGTACTCTGCAGCATGTTTCACTTCCGATGGGGGGAGGTGTCAAGATGACGCAGCGTTAACAGCAACTTTATCTCGCTCTTATTCTATTTTATGTGCGGTGCTTAAAGCTTTGAATTTCTATGACCAATCTTTTATATAACTTGTTAACGGAAGTTCAGCATACTCTTTTAAGACTGTCTTTAACGATTTCAGGACCCCCTTTTTTAGTTTTTTTGTTACTTTCTATGCCTGAGTAAAGTAGCTCGGTTGCTACAAACATGGACGAAGATATGGATACAGCCTCTGTTGAGGTTTCTGCAAACAGCGATAATCTAAAGGTGCATAATTATGCAAGACGCCTGGAAAATACATTTGGGAGCTCTCCGGACACTCCTAGTAAGTCCCCTGCTCAGAAGAAATCTCGAACAAACACCCCCGACACGGTATCTAACTCTGTGCTGCTAACGGCAATCGAAAAGGTAATCAAGTTACAAGAAGAGTCGTTGGTAAAACTGCAGTCCGTCGAGGCCTCTTCAATCTGCAAGCTTACCTGCTCGCTTGAAGCCATGAATAAGAGATAGGAGAAGGTGCTTTCTCTGCAGTCAAAGGTTGAGAACCTCAAGAAAGAAAACAAGTCTCTCAAGGAGAAATGCAGCGGATTGGATAGCTACAAACACAGATGGAGCCTCCTTGTAGCTGGGATACCTGAGCGTGAAGGGGAAAACGTCAAAATGGTTATCATTGAGCTGTTCAGGAACCTCTCTCCACACTCCGCGGAGAAACTACAGGACAGGGTCGACATCGCGCATAGACCAGGCCCCAAGTCTGGAAACTCCAACCTGCGGCGGATCATCGTCCAGTTCTTATCCTGCACTTATCGTGATGCAATATGGGCAGAAGCCAAACGATCTGAGCTGCTGAAACAGAAGAAAATTCGGATCCTGGAAGATCTCACTCAGGAAGACAAGGAGGCGAGAAACAAACTCTGGCCACTCGTTGAAAAGGCAAGAAAGGAAGGAAAGAAAGCTGGGTTTAATGGACCAGTTGCTTTCATTAACGGGAAGAGAATTTCTGTGTATGATATATAGTATACCTCTTACACTGTGATTTTTCAAAACCTGATTATAATTTATTTCCTTTTTTTATATTCTTCTTCTTCTTCTTCTTCTTCTTCTTATTATTATTATTATTAATCTTTTTGATTATTATTTATTAATTTTTTTACATTTTAATTTTTTCTGGGTCCACGACAGGGTGTGTTGACCTTCCCAAGCTTTATTGGGAATTTGAGCTTTATGCTCTGCATATCTTCTAAGAAGTACTTAATTTGTTTTTTTTTATTTACTTGAGTTGAGTTCCAGTACTATTTTTAGTTCATATTTCTCTTGTTTTCTTTGAATGTTCGGGGGCTACGTGACTTAAACAAACGAAAAGCTTCATTTTTGTTTCGTAAATCCATGAAAAGGGATGTTTATTTTTTGCAAGAGACACACTCTTGTGTGAATGATGAAAAGTTCTGGCGTACCCAGTGGGGGGGCTCTATTTCTTTCTGTCATAACTCTAGTTCGTCAGGTGGGGTCGCTATTGTACTCGATAATGGATTTCAAGGAAAAGTTATAGAAATGCTTTCTTAAGGGATAGGAAGATGGATTATCTCTGTTGTTCTCTTGAATAACAATTTCTTTATAATGGCTAACTTATATGGGTTCAACAATTCTTCAAACAATAAAACTCTTCTTGATGGTATAATTCTTAATGTAAATAATTTGAAACTTAAATATTCCTCTGCCTTTATCTTAATTGGTGGCGATTTCAATCAAGCACCAGACTTTGTTGCTGATAGATTTCCGTCTAGATCTGTGTCTAACAGCGTTAACCCCTTAACAGGAAAGTTATTTAGATGTCTGATCAATGTTTTTGTAATGTCATTATAGCATTTTATTTTATAAATGGAGTGCTTCCTTGTGCGAAGTAGGCCTGCCCTCTACATAGATTTTTCTAGTCAACTAGTCACACGTTATATTACATTGATTAATATAATAATAGGCTATATTAACCACACTGTAGCCTAATATATTCCGCGCTCAAGCTCGCGCATAAAGCAATGGCCTCAAAGCACCGGCAAAGTTATAATGAACTTTTCGGGGGAAAAGAAGACATTTTAATTATTTATTAATAAACTAGTGCTTTCTGAGTCAGTGTAGGGTGAAAAGATGAGGTTGCCGATTGCTGACGCTGACTCGCCATCTTCACATGGACGTGCCTTTAATAGAAATGCACCTTTTCATATGGACTACAAAATTAAAGAATATTACAAAATCAAGTGGTTAAGTTTTCCTTATATTTATTTTATTATTCATATAAAAATAATAATTTATAATAAATAAATTTACTATTAATTGCAGGTTTCCAGACTGCGACCGAGCAACTTTTGTGAGCATTCTTCAACGCATAAAAACTGCCATTTCTGTTGAAACATCAAACACAACTCGTTTGAACTGCACAGTGCTTCGAGTGTAGAGCCTGATTTATAGAGGGAGAGCGGGGCACAAAGTCACACTTTTTGACTTTCTCAGTTTGCGTGTATCCACATGGGGTTCAGAATATATATATATATATATATATATATATATATATATATATATATATATATATATATATATATATACACACAGTAATTTTATACTTGTCTAGTATAAATATGTCGCTTTGTTTCATAATTACAGTGTATGCGTTTTTCTTTATTTACCATCAGAAAATGGAAGGGAAATGTGGCAACATGCACCGTAGATGGGATACATTTTAACATCTGAGGGGCACGTTGTAACATGACCATATGACAGCTTAAAATGTTATCTGATGGAATGAAAAAATATACATAAACTAAAATATTTTGTTAATAAAATAAAAAAAAAAATCTGATTTTAGAGTTTGACAATGAACACATTGCAACCAATGCTTGGGACGGCTCACATAAACGAGCAAAAATGCTTTACATGTCTTGAAATAATAATTTCTAAACATAAAACATTGACTGTCAGTCTTTAATTACCTGTTTCTCATTGTTTCTCATTAAAATTCATTAAAGTAAATAGTGTAAATTACATTGCTAATGTCATAGAGTAGCATATTGTAAGGCAGTGTTACAACGTGCCCCATCTGCGCATCTGGAATTTAAAACTGGATAGTGTCTTCTGCTAGTTATCAAAAAGCATTAAAACAATGAACTGAACTGATAAATAACAGATTGGAGATTAAAATAAAAGCAGATTTATCTCATTATAAATGAATAAAGAAAACTGAGATGAAAAATGTACTTAAGCCAGAATTTTAATTTTATTATGGTAAAATAAATGTTCAGTGATATCTTCAAAAGATTTTTAATTTTTTTTTTCTGTATAATGTTGATATGGTAACTAAAAAATATTCAAAACCACGTGTGTTCGCTGAGTGAGCAGGAGCACAAAGGTGCGCACAAGATAAAAGACTGCACCAGAGAAGGTGAACATGTTGGTATTCTTGTGGGGGGAAAAAGAAGAACAAAAAACATTCCAAGCACTGTCACCGGCAGCAAGTTTAGTTTTACTTTACTTTTTGTTTTGTTTTCATTTTGAAAAGCTTATCTTTGCTGTTTACCTCCCATTATGCTATGGAGGCTTTCTTTTATTTTTTATTTTTCTTTGATTCCTCTGTGTTTGCTAAACGTTCTGTTTTTTATTAGTAATTATATAGCCTAATACAGCATGTAGTGTAGGCCTATGCCATGCCTCATCTTATTCGTTTTTGTTAATAAACGTTTTGTAAGCTAGTTTGTCATTGAATCTTACTGTTTTATTGTTGTTGTGCATTTTACTTAAAAATAACAATGAATCCATATTTATTTTTTAGTGAAAGATGTATGTATAGATGTAAGCAAAACAGACAATTATCTTTTATTGTAAATCCTGACTAGATCGCAAAGTCGAAAGTGAAAGCATTCGAAGCCGGGCTTATAACACAGCAAAAAAGGAACTCCATTCACAAAATTCAAATCACAAATAATACTACTGATGAAAAAGAATGCGTTAACCACTTTCGCTTCCATATAACTATAAACTATGATAAAAGTTCATCAGTATGCATTGTTTAATAGCATGTTGTAGCAAAAAAACAAAAAAAAAAAACGTGCTCTTGCAACCAACTCAGAAAGTTCGACCAGAGGGAAGAATGAGTGCTGATTGCCCAGCTCCCCGTCAGTGATCTAGCACCCCCTCAGCACCTCCGTTCAAAATTTTCTGTCGCCGACCCTGGTACATTGATGTATTTTTGAAAAGCGAAAATTACATTTTACAACTCTAAACCCAGTCCCCTAGTAAAAAAACTAGCAAAACGAGTTGTCTGTGTCCCCGCCACTTTTTAAAGCAAAGTTACGCCACTGCCCTCACCTCTAACAGATCATGCAGCAATTGATATTACTTTTTCTGATGATGAATCTAAATGAAGAAGAAAAGTTAGCCCTGGTTACTGAAGTTAAATTGTTCTTTTTTACTATCTGACTCGTATTGTCAGCAGATTAGGGAAACTGTGGAGAATGTGAAGTCTCAGGCTAATATCTTGGCCACATCTAAATGGGAGCAATTTAAATACAAATGTAGAAAATTCTCTGTAAAATTTGGAAAAAATAGAACATCTGTTAAAAATAAGGAAGTTACAGATTTAATTAGAAAGATGAGTGAAATTTTTAAGAATCCCAACCTGGAAGAAGATGACAAGCAATCTCTTTATACTTTACAAAGCAGTCTGGATGATTTATTTTTTACAGAAAGCAAGGGGTGCTTTCATTAGATCGAGAGCAAAACGGCTCGAGTTTGGGGAAAAAAACTCTGCTTACTTTTTCAACCTAGAGAAAAAGCGTGGAAGTAATAAGAGGATCTCCTCTCTATATATTAATAGAGTCCCAAGCTGTCCGACCACAATAGACAACTTTGTGAGGAACCCTTTACTATAGATGATCTTCATAACATAGTAAAAAGAATGCCACACAATACATCTCCAGGGCCGGATGGCTTCCCATTTGAATTTTTTAAAGTCTTTTGGGACTCTATTAAGTATCTTCTTTAAGAAGCCCTTATTGAGTGTATAAACAATGGTGAATTGGCAGAATAAATTAAACAAATTCTCATTTGTCTTATACCTAAGCCTAATAAGGATCCCAATATTTTGGATAATTGGCGCCCGATCACCCTTTTGAACTCTAATTATAAATTATTGGCTTCTGTATATGCTGAAAAGCTCAAATCTTGCTTTGCAAACATAATTTCTAACACTCAATCTGGTTTTCTAAAAGGTAGACACATCTCTACCAATATCAGATTAATTATAGATATTTTAGATTATTCAGAATTTATAAATTCAGATTTTAACATTCATATTGATAATACAAATGATGCATTAGGACTTGCGTTTACTAACTTATTAAACTGTTTTGGAGTAAAGCAAAATGTCACCGGGCCCACTTATCGTTTTAATCATACGCTAGACTTAATTATATCGCATGGAATCGATCTTACTGACATAGATATCGTACCTCAAAGTGATGATGTTACTGACCATTTCCTTGTATCATTCATTTTGCGTATTGATGATAATAACTATATGGCTTTGCGTTATCGTCCGGGCAGAACTATTGTTCCAGCCACCAAAGACAGATTCGCAAATAACCTGCCTGATTTATCTCAACTGCTCTGTGTACCCATAAATACACATGAACTAGACAAAATGACTGGCAACATGGGCACTATCTGCTCTAATACATTAGAAGCTGTTGCCCCCATCAAATTGAAAAAGGTTAGAGAAAAACGTACTGTGCCATGGTACAACAGTAATACCCACGCTCTCAAGAAAGAAACTCGTAGTCTTGAGCGCAAATGGAGAAAAACGAACTTGGAAGTTTTTAGAATTGCGTGGAAAAACAGTATGTCCAGCTATAGACAGGCTCTAAAAACTGCCAGGGCCGAGCATATCCACAAACTCATAGAAAACAACCAAAACAATGCAAGGTTTTTATTTAGCACAGTGGCTAGATTAACAAATAATCAGACGCCACCCGAACTAAATATTCCCTCACAGTTAAATAGAAGTGACTTTATGAATTTCTTCACTGATAAAATAGATAACATCAGAAATACAATAACAAATGTAGATTCTACAGCGTCTAATACTTTAGTTTTATCCATCGCACCCAAAGATAAACTGCAGTGCTTTACAACTATAGGACAGGAAGAGCTAAATAAACTTATCACTGCATCTAAACCAACAACATGTTTATTAGATCCTGTACCCACTAAATTACTGAAAGAGTTGTTACCTGTAGCAGAAAAACCGCTTCTCAATATTAATAACTCGTCGTTATCTTTAGGTCACGTCCCAAAACCATTCAAGCTGGCGGTTATTAAGCCTCTTATTAAGAAACCACAACTAGATCCTAGTGAACTGGCAAATTACAGACCCATTTCAAATCTTCCATTTATGTCTAAAATTTTAGAAAAAGTTGTGTCTGCTCAATTGTGCTCCTACCTGCAAAAAAATGATCTCTATGAAGAATTTCAGTCGGGTTTCAGGCCCCATCATAGCACGGAAACCGCACTTGTTAAAATTACAAATGACTTGCTTCTTGCTTCAGATCAAGGCTGCATCTCATTGCTAGTTTTACTTGATCTTAGTGCTACGTTCGACACCATAGATCACGACATACTCATAGATAGATTACAAAACTATACAGGTATCCAAGGGCAGGCTTTAAGATGGTTTAGATCCTACCTGTCCGATCGCTACCACATTGTTTATCTAAATGGGGAGTCATCTCATTTATCACCAGTAAAATATGGAGTGCCACAAGGATCTGTCCTAGGTCCTCTGCTATTTTCAATATACATGTTGCCCCTTGGTAATATCATTAGAAAATACGGGATTAGTTTCCACTGTTATGCTGATGATACTCAACTATACATCTCAACAAGACCAGGTGAAACTTCAAAATTATCTAAGCTAACAGAGTGTGTTAAAAATGTAAAAGATTGGATGACCAATAATTTTCTCCTATTAAATTCAGATAAGACAGAGATATTACTTATTGGACCAGAAAACATTACACAGAATCTCGTAGATTACAATTTGCAGCTAGACGGATGTACTGTTACTTCCTCTACTGTCAAAAATCTGGGTGTTATATTAGACAGTAACTTGTCTTTTGAAAATCATATTTCCCATGTTACAAAAACAGCATTCTTCCATCTTAGAAACATTGCCAAGCTACGAAACATGTTACCTGTTCCTGATGCAGAAAAGCTAGTTCATGCATTCATGACCTCTAGACTGGACTATTGTAATGCACTGCTAGCTGGTTGTCCTGCATCCTCAATAAACAAGCTACAGGTAGTCCAAAATGCAGCAGCTAGAGTCCTTACCAGGTCAAGAAAATATGATCATATTACCCCAATACTACAGTCTCTGCACTGGCTACCTGTTAAGTTTCGTATCAGTTACAAAATATTATTACTTACTTATAAGGCCCTTAATGGCTTAGCTCCTGTGTACCTAACTAGTCTTCTACCACGCTACAACCCATCACGCTCCCTAAGGTCACAAAACGCTGGACTTTTGATAGTACCTAGGATAGCAAAGTCCACTAAAGGAGGTAGAGCTTTTTCGCATTTGGCTCCCAAACTCTGGAATAGCCTTCCTGATAATGTTCGGGGTTCAGACACACTTCCTCTGTTTAAATCTAGATTAAAAACACACCTCTTTGGCCAAGCATTCAAATAATGCATCTCATAATTTTGGACTGCTGTTATATCTGATCAAATGTGCATTATTATTCTTTAGCTTGGGTTAAACTAATTAATTTTACTTGGCTGGAACAGCAGCTACGCTAATTATGTCTCTATTTGTTTCTCTGTTTTGCCACGGGATTTACATCCCGTGGTAACTAGGATTTACACAAGCTCCAGTCTGGATCCAGAACACCTGAGAAGAGATGATGCCAACCCCTCAGAGGACCTCAGATGATGCTAACCCAGAGACAACATACAGAACTACCACATTTTGTTATAAGTTTGATTGCATAATTGCTGTTAATAGTGTTAATCGTCTGTTTGTTTACGTCTTTTTATTGATTTTTCTGAACATTTTTGCCATATGCACATGAACTGACAGTCACCACTGATAAGCTACTACTAAATATTGTAGAAACTTAATTTTCTGTAAAGTTGCTTTGCAATGATTTGTATCGTAAAAAGCGCTATACAAATAAACTTGAATTGAATTGAATAAATAAAGAGGCGTTAATTTTAAGTTTATCGACTTTTATAAAGCATTCAATACTGTTGAGCATTCCTTTATTTTTGAAGCCCTTTATCAGTTTGGTTTTGGTAGATCCTTTATTAACGCAATTCGTACTCTATATAACGGTATTAACAGTTGTGTCTCCTTAGCTTCCTGCACTTCTCCCTGGTTTTCTGTGGGTTGAGGTATTCACCAGGGATGCCCCATCTCTCCTTTTCTTTTTCTATTAGCCACCGAACTGTTAAGTTTGCTTATAAAGCACTCCAATATTGAAGGTATAAATATTGAAGGGAATACATTGATAATTAGTCAGTTAGCTGACGACACTTGTCTTTTTCTTAATAATGATTCACAAGTTTCTGTTGCCTTCAATTAATTTATTATTTTCTCCAAAGCTTCAGGATTAGTAGTAAATCCCCAAAAAGTGAAATTTTATATGTACACGATTCCAATAAAAATTCTGTTGATGGTATTATAGTAAAGCATCATGTAAAATATCTAGAGGTTGATATCTGCAGATCTAATTCAGACCGTGTCCATCACAATTTTCAGCCAGGGTTAGATAACATTAAAAACATTTTATGTTGCTGGCTGCAGAGAGATTTGACAATTTATGGGAGAGTCCTGCTGACTAAGGCTGAGGGCATTTCACGCCTAGTTTATCCTGCTTTTTCCCTTTATGTTGATCAAAAAACGGTTAAAATGATTAACTCTCTGCTATTCTGCTTTATTTGGAAAAATAAGACAAAATATGTTCAAAGGAAATCTATAATAAGAAACTATAAGGAGGGTGGTCTTAATGCTTTAGATTTTAATATCATTAACCAGACTTTCAAAATTAACTGGATCAAGAATTATCTAATAATGAGTTACCCTGGTTTTGGATCCCTAATCTATTCTTCTAACGTTGTGGTGGCCTTAAATTTTTATTGTCCTGTAACTTTAAGTGTAGTAAGTTATCTATTAAACTGTCAAATTTTCATAAACAAGCCCTAGAATCCTGGAAGATTGCTTTTAAACATAATTTCTCCCCGCTCACGTGTATTCTTTGGAACAATGAAAATATTTTTTCTGGTAACAAGTCTTTTTTTTATTGAATGGGTGAATCAAAATATCTTTTTCGTTTCTGATTAGTTCAATGCTGATGGAGACCTTCTTTCCTTTCCTGACTTTGTGTCTTTGAAAGGTGCAACAATCTCACTAAGAGATTTTAATAAGGTGACAAAGTATTCCTGTCAGTTTAAAAACTTTGTTTAAAGCACATTTATGTTATGTTCATTGCAAAGACACTTGAACGAGCTGTGTTCAACCAGCTCTCTATGTTTCTTGTACAGAACAACCTCCTGGACAGCAACCAATCTGGCTTCAAAAGCGGCCACTCAACTGAGACTGCCCTGCTCTCAGTTACTGAAGCCCTGCGACTGGCAAGAGCAGCTTCAAAATCCTCAGTACTCATTATGCTGGACCTGTCTGCTGCTTTTGACACTGTTAATCACCAGATTCTCCTATCCACCCTCAGAAAGATGGGCATCTCTGGAACCGCACTCCAGTGGCCTAACTCCTACCTTTCTGATAGATCCTTCATGGTGTCTTGGAGGCGTGAAGTTTCTAAGTCACAACAACTTGCTACTGAGAACCAGGAAGTATGATCATATTAGCCCGGTCCTGTCAACACTGCACTGGCTCCCTATCAAACATCGTATAGATTTTAAAATCTTGCTTATTACTTATAAAGCCCTGAATGGGTCAACACCTCAGTATTTGAACGAGCTCTTGTTACATTATACAGGGTTTCTACAGACATGAACCAGTTAAATTTAAGACTTTTTAAGACCTTTTTAATACCACCTTATATGAAATTTAAGCCCTAAACCTGTAATGTAAATAAACATTTTTATTACATTCATATGTAATATTTAATGTGTTTAAATTAAAAAGAAAACAAAATATCATTGCTGTAATAAATTATATTTATTACTACAATACACAGTAAACTTTTAATGTCAGCAGACAATATTCCATACAAAATATCCCTGCAAAATAACTGCATTACTGAGATTTTTGGTGGAGTAAACAATTTATTCTGAAGCAATATTTTCATCAGTGTTCTGTTCTATCAGCTTTTACATACTTAAATCTGCATATTTTTTATTTACCTTTACAAAAGCCTATGTTTAACCCTTTTAGATGTATGCATCATCTTTCATGTCTAATTATTACAATTTATCAATAAATTCAATGTACACTATAGGGCTGCTACAAGGCAGATTAAATAATTTACACTGCAAATAAAAATAATTACAACTGCAATAAATAATGCTATTAGATTAATGTTTTAAATGCATTTATGAATATACAAATAAGAAAGGTTGAGGGGAAAATGCATACTTTCCAACATACTTCTCAACTAAACTACCAGTAAGGGCAGGCGGTAAGTCACTTAATGAGTGAGTCACTGAATCATTCATTCAACTGATTGAGTATGCTATCATGCTGGTATCTTAAGGACTTTTGTGGACAGCTGACTCCTAAAGTTTTTGATATTCTTCATAGTCTGTGTGGTGGTCAAATAGAAATTAATCTTTTCTAATAAGTTTAAATTGATTTTTACCATTTATGGGCATTTTACCTTTATAAAGCCATTTTTTCCATAACTGTGCATTATCTTTTGAGTCAAAATCTTACATTTAATCAGTGAATTAGAATAATAAGACTATAATAAGGCTGTTATTAAGCAAATGAAATCAGTATCAACAAAATTCCTCTTTAAAATCCAGACATAAGCTGCACCTGAAGTGGCATTTAGAAGTATTTACATACTGTTTAATGCAAAACATGTATGCATTTAACCTGCAGTTACAAATGCATAAATAATCTGATATATTAAACATAAAACGTTGAATACTGATATTTGAAATAATAATAAAAAAAATGAAAAGATACTTTAAATGTGAAATTAAAACCGCCACCAGGTGGCAGAAAGTCACTGTTAATAAGTGAGTCATTGCGATTGAACCGAATCATTTAAAAGGGTGATTCATTCAGGAACAAAATGACAACGTTGTAATGTTTCTCAAAGACGCAAAACAGCGCTGTGGATTTGTTTGGAATTATTTTTGTTGGCGAAATAGAGCATAAATAGGCGATATGGTGTCTAAAACGTAAGTCTCTTAATAAAACCTCTAGTTTATTGAACTGTTGTAAAAAAAAAAAAAAATCAATATTACATTTGTACTGTATATGGTAATCATGCAGTGAAAGAGTGCAGTGTAAATGCGCAAGCGCACTAGACTTAACGAATATTGAGCTAAATAGCTCACTTGTCCTGGTATTACTTAACTATATCATGTTATGAATAAACTAAACAATTTTAATTTTTACCTCAGTGTGTTTCTTCTGAGTTTATGTGTGCCGTCACGCTCATTTGTTCTGAAGTCTCTCACGAAGAGACAAACAGACAAACAGAGTGAGCCTCAGCGCAAACTTGTATTCTGTATTCTGCTAACTTACTGCAATTCTCTGATGACGTAGTAATTTAACGCGGGGAAGAAAAAAATCTTCTGTCTGTCCAATGATTGTAAACGTCATTAGGTCCATCAGACTTAATATATTAGCGGTAATGTGACCAAAAATATTTAAGACCCATCGAATACGAATTTAAGACATTTTAAGACTTTTTAAGGCCTTATATTAGGAAAACGTTATTTAAGACATTTTAAGACTTTTTAAGGACCCGCGGACACCCTGATTATAGTCCTCCACGTCCGCTCCGTTCTCAAAACTCTGGCAACTTGATAATACCTAGAATATCTAAATCAACTGCGGGCGGCAGATCCTTCTCCTATTTAGCGCCCAAACTCTGGAATAACCTACCTAAAATTGTTCGGGAGGCAGACACACTCTTGCAGTTTAAATCTAGATTAAAGACCCATCTCTTTAACCTGGCTTACACACAACACACTAATACACTTCTAATATCCAAATCTGTTAAAGGATTTTTAGGCTGCATTAATTAGGTAAACCGGAACCGGGAACACTTCCCATAACACCCAATGTACTTGCTACATCGTTAGAAGAATGGCATCTACGCTCATATTAGTCTGTTTCTCTCTTATACCGAGGTCACCGTAGCCACCAGATCAAGTCTGTATCCAAGTCAGAGGGTCACTTCAGTCACCCGGATCCAGTATGTATCCAGCCCAGATGGTGGATCAGCACCGAGAAAGGACCTCCACAGCCCTGAAAGACAGCGGAACTCAAAGGCTTCAAAAACTTTTAACATTATTGAGTCTATTGTAAGCCATCTTTAAAAGATCTTTTCTTTCCTATGATTTTTTTGTATTTATTTATTTTTTATCTATCTTTGATATATCTTGTAAATTTGTGTAGCTTATCTAACTTCATGTGATGATGTCCGTTTGCCCCATTACTTCAAATCTATTGTTATTCTTTCAACTGCAAAAAAAAAAACGTTTGACTTCCGGAACTAGCAGACAGTTGCCCCGGTAACCGCAGCACAAAGCAGCGCACGTGACTCTGAAACGTGCAGCACTCAAGTTTATTCAGTTAAATCATAGAGTAATCTATATAGCAATTCTTGTCTTTCTGTCCCCAAATTTAAGACCTCTTATAATTAAGACTTTCTGTATCATTTTAGAATTTACATGGCCTTAAATTTAAATGATTTAACTGAAGACTTTTTAAGGACCCGTGGAAACCCTAAGAACATAGATCAGTTCAGTGCAAACATTTCTGTCATGCATTTGGCAAAAAGTTTTGTTGACAATGCATTTTATTTTTGAAATTTGAGGCACGTGCAACTCTGGCGTCCCTGTTGTTTGTGTGTAGTAATGTGATGACAATTTAAATAACAGATTTCCAAACACTCCAAACAGTATCCCCTTGAACTTGGTAAAAAGATAATCTGTTTACCATCTTGACTGGGAAATGCTGTTTTCATGGTCAGTTTTTTATTTATTATTTGCTAATGTTAGTAAATATTTACATTAGAGTGCATGTCCTACTACACTGAAATTAATGAGGAGCGGCTGGAAACTAGCGACCTCTCCTGGTTTGAGATAGTATTAACATCATAAACTGAAAGCAGTCTTTATGTGACTTACATTTCAAATATTTTAACATTGATCATCCGAGTCTAAAACGATCCAGCGGGCCATACTAAAAGACATCGCGGGTTGTATACAGCAGTTTCAGTTTCTTATAAGCAAAGATAGATTGCATTAGTGCCCCCTTTTGTCGGCTGTCAACGTCACTTTATCTGACACTTTTTCTTTGATGATGAATCAGCAGCCGACGGTCGTTGGATGGACTTCTCCAGAACCTCCAGATGGCCAGTCCACCCCTGCATGTAGCGCGTCACACTACAGATTATTATATAATTACAGCACAACCGTTGTGAATTTTATGACAGCACTACAAATCTCAGATTCTCATCGTCATTCATAAAATTCACCAGGTTGAGTAACACGTTTCAGGACCATCTGTGATGTTTCCTTTCGCAGTTTATTTAGGTAATAGCTTAAGGCTATTTGCGCGATTTCAATCATCATACAATAACCAACCTACCCAACACCCTTAAAGGTGTTGCTAATGCAGAAACAGCTTTAACATGAACACAGAAGTCCACACATGAACAAGAAACAAAGCCACACAATGTTTTACTTTCTGTATCTCTGTATCTTGATACAGCTATTGTGTTTTCTGGCTTTCTGGGTGATTTGTTTTTCACTTCACAAATATTTTACAGTGTGTCATATATAATCTTACCACAGTATCTCCAGTTTACAGTGAGGATCCTCCAGTCCAGCACAGAGACGCTTCACTCCTGAATCTCCTAGATTATTCAGAGACAGATTCAGTTCTCTCAGGTGTGAGGGGTTTGATCTCAGAGCTGAAGTCAGAGCAGAACAACCTTCATCTGTGACGCCACAATCACTCAACCTGTAGAGAACAATGACACACTCTTCACTCTCTCAGATCAGATCAGTTTAGCTGTGAATCCATTAGTAAAGAGAAAGTACAAATCAATGTGTGATGAATCATTGGACTGAGATTTAAAATGTCAAAGAAAAAAAAACATGATCATAAATCATTTAAAGAGGAAGTGAAGCAGACAGTTAAGTTAACATTATTTAGTGAAGTGATTTCCACTTTGATTAAAAAATATATAACAAACATGATTAATATAACCATTTAATAAAAAAAAAGGATGTTTTGTTTTAGCTTTTGGAGCAAGAGCGTCTCCATCTTGCAGTAGCACTGCGTGTGACATCACGGTTGGTTCGCTCCGATGGCCAGTGCAGTAATACAAGCATTTCTTTACATTCTGAACACACAAATGTTATTTTAACACAAAAATAATTTGGTTATCACCATAATTTGGATGAATATTCAGCATCAAACTGTCTATATGTTAAGTTTTGATCGTGGTATCCCAAACATTGTTTTCATAATGCGAGGCGCAACATGATGTAAACAAACAACGCTTCATACAATATCATTCATGTCACATTTTATTGTTATGTCAGACCATTAAGACATGTATTACATTGATTGGTTCACCAGTTGTGCGTATCATATTTTATGTTCACCTGCGAATACAACTAGTTTTCCTGCTGTTAACAGGACGTATTGTTTAACTAATCATCTTTCTGAACAATCAGACCAGTGCTGCTTCCTCAATAAAGTTAATCGTTCTCACGTGTTTTAAATCAGTTTAAATATTAAAGTGTTTTAAGCCATCCAAGCGTGAGACAACACAGAATATATAGATAGACCTTTTCTGAAAGAGATACTGAAAAATACTGTAGCAGGCAGATCACTCACTGTTCATGATGCACAAACTATTGGAAGAAAATCCTCAATATTGATTTGGGGGTTTATATGAATGTGTTTCTGAGGGGAGCTGACTGTCTTCTGGAAAGTTTACGTGGTATTTTCTTTTCATCTGGTCTCTGTATAGTTCATATTAAAGCAGTGTTTCAGCACAGCTTTGTTTACAGCGGTAACCAAGGAAACGCTGTATCTGGTCTGTATCTGTGTTTCAGAGGCGCCTCCTGCTGTCAGAGAGTGAATCTGCATCTCATTCAGAGCTTCTGCTGTTTGTTTCCTTCAGGCATGTAGTATAATTTCACAAAGCTTGTCAGAACATTCTGTTTTTGCTTCAACTTGGGTTATTATTAAATTAAATTATGTGTATGATTATTATTATATAACTACATGATATAAATTATATGTATATGAATTATATAACTAAAATTAAATAACTATAATTACAGATTTAGGTTAAATAAAGATGTCAGTCTTTATTTTTTTTATTTTTAGGAAACAAATCAAAGAAAAAATAAACTAATTCTACTGTTTCTAATATTCTGTATGTTGCTCAAAAACAAAATATATTGTGTCCAGCGGAAAAAAAGATTTTTTTTTTTTGCCCAGTCATTTAAAAATAACACATTTCAGAGCTGTAAGGACAATAATGTGAAACCATGATATTTTTGCTTAAGGTTATCATACCGTCTAAATCTCATACAGACCCATGCCTAGATGCCAGTGTTTCCTGTCATAGCTGTGAAAAGATTTGATTTTAAAGACAGTATCATAGCTATCAAACTATTTCTTGTTATGATTTTAAACCTGTATTAAACCAGAATGATCAGAATTTAACCAGAATCAGATTGATCTCAAAGTAAAAAAGGTGCCAAAGTCTGATTTTGTGGTGGCTGTGGTTTAAAATTAAATGATTATGATCTTAATTTAAGTGATGAAGGCTTTTGAAAGTCTGCCAATAATCAGTGTTGAGTTCTACTGTAAGCTTAACTCTGCCTGCTTTAAATGATTCAAAATGATTAACAGTTGAAAATATTTTACATTTAGAAACATAATCAAAAAGTAATCAAATGTAATCTGTTACATTACTTTAATAAAGAAATTGAAATAGTTACACTACTTATTACATTATAAATAGTGTAACCTGTAAACTGTAACTATTACCTTCCCAGCACTGTCTAACAGTAACATCACAGAAAATATTCTGCAAGTCAATGGTGAAAAGTGTCAAAGATTCATGTATTCACTTGCCCTTTCCACTCACTTATGTATATAGTTATTTTCACCTTATGCTGTTGGATTTATAATTAGACATTAGAAAATCATTATGTCATTTTAAAAAATACTGTTTGTCAAAGTTCAGCACTGTTTTGTATTGAAGTATGAAGAGTTAAATTTTCTGCAAAATGTGAGTTGAGCTGTCCTCATTTTAATGCATTAACTGTCTATAACAGTAATGTCAAAGCGTGAGTGATTTATGGAGCTACTTACTTGATCATATTTTGAGCTCATTTAAAATTCTAAACAACAAAACCTTCTTTGTTTATCTTTTGATTATTTATAAACTTTTATTAAAGAAATGTGTAAAATGTTGCTCATCAGAATCATGGGTTTGATCGAGAAATGTAGGCCTGTATGTTAAATGCAGTGCAGTTTTCTCTGGATAAAAGTAGCCTAAACGTAAGAGCCCTTGAGCAAATGAATGAATGAATAATAATAATAATAATAATAATAATAATAATAATAATAATAATAATAATAATGATGATGATAATAACCAAAAAAAAATTTTATGTGTTATTTTCTTTTCTTTAAGTAGGCTAAGTGTGCATTAAACGATTCAAAGGTTTTCAGAATTAAAAGTTAAATCTGTCTCTGCAGCTTTTTGAAGTGCAAATTTTGTTTGGAAGGATGAAATAATAGTAGGCTACATTTTCATCAGTTATTTTATCGGTTATTAAATCAGATACAGAGAAGCACAGTAAAATTACATTTATTTGAATGCATTTGTGAGTGTGTGATTACGAGAACATTAGTCCTGTCTGTCTGTGCAGCGTCTCTCTACTAATAGTGAAGCTGTGGATTTTGATTACTTCAAAACACAAAGACATTTTTTTTACCATAACTTTTCTCTAAGCATTTTTATCAAATCACAGTGCAGTGTTGACAATATTGTTTGTTTGTGTGTGTGAGTGATCCGTTATGAGTCTGTACGTGTGTGTGTGTGTGTGTGCAGTACAATCCTTGTAGGCAGAACTAGTTTAGAATGGCTATAGTTACAGCATTAATTGTGCTAGTGATTGAGCGGTAATGGAGCACTCTTGATGCCATACGCTGCTTTGGGTGGAAAAGCTCTTTTTTAGGGTGCCTCCCTTGTGGACACGAAACTGGGTTTCTGAGTGAACTACTTCATTCCCTATTTCGTTCACTACTTTTTACCCACAATGCATTCTGATTTCAAGTGTACAACCGATGTACACTCGCTGAAGCACTATTTCCCACAATCCAATGCAGAGTAGCAGCGAGCTGGAAGAGAGAGCGGGAGCGAGCGAGTTTGAAGGAAAGATGCTGTTTACATCTTTATTATTTCTGCTTTAATGTTTATTTCATACATTATTTATATTAAAATATATTATGTAGGCAATAACTCAGTTTAATATTTTACTAATTTACTGAGGTGGCATCGCTGTTAACTTACAAAAATGATGATAATTTGGTGGATAATTTAAAATGTATGTTAATCACAGTAGGTAGCGTATTCATTCTGATTATCATTAACGGTCACCTGAGGACGCTCTACGATCATCTTATCTGAGCTCAAAACACTGATCAGGAGAGTTTCAGGATACTAAAAATAATAAATACATAAAATTATGAACATGTGTTAATGTGTGTTTATTTTTGTTCTCAGTATTTTAATAGTATGATTATGAACATAAAAGCATTACAAAACAAATTAATAATATACCATCAATGAAAGCACAAAGCTGACGTGGAGGTATGTATAATTACAATAAAGTAATTTTGAGTGTTATTTCTATTAATATTATTTACATATAATATAAAAGTACATGTGATGAAGATGTTTTTTCAACAGCTTTAAGTCACAAGCGCAGTGTATACGTCACCGTCTGAATGCATTCACTCCTTTTTGATATAGTCCACTCAACTGCTGTACACTATGTAGGGATTAGTGAAGGAGTGAACGATTTCAGACAGCTATTGTGTTTTCTGGCTTTCTGGGTGATTTGTTTTTCACTTCACAAATATTTTACAGTGTGTCATATATAATCTTACCACAGTATCTCCAGTTTACAGTGAGGATCCTCCAGTACAGCACAGAGACGCTTCACTCCTGAATCTCTTATTTTATTCTCAGACAGATACAGTTCTCTCAGGTGTGAGGGGTTTGATCTCAGAGCTGAAGCCAGAGCAGAACAACCTTCATCTGTGATGTCACAATTACTCAACCTGTAGAGAACAATGACACACTCTTCACTCTCTCAGATCAGATCAGTTCAGCTGTGAATCCATTAGTAAAGAGAAAGTACAAATCAATGTGTGATGCATCATTGGACTGAGATTTAAAATGTCAAAAAAAAAACATGATCATAAATCATTTAAAGCCTCATTCAAATAGAAATTAAAAATCCTTTATTACACTGATCTGTATCACAGTGAATGTTTGGACTAGGGGTGTCCTGGGATATTAATATAGTATTCAAAGGCTACATGCTCCATAGCAGGGATAGGCAACTTTGATAGTGACGAGGGCCAGCATTTGTTCTCCTTTATACCAAGGGGCATGGGCGCCGTATGGGGGGGGAAAGTTAGGGGGCCCCAACAAATAGGTAAAAACTAATTGAAATTTTTTATTATATTATACACTATATAAACCAGCATCATTGAGTATATTTCAAATAATAATAAAATGAATGATGTCTTTGATTTTACTTATTTTGGCAATAAAAGTTAAATATCACCATTGACCAAAAAATAAAACATCCATATTGACCGACCACCCCCCTGTATCTGCATGAAATGGTTTGGTTCTGCTTTAGCGCACTCATCAGTGACAGTGTTTAGTTAGCTGCAGACAGTCAATCAATGAAATACAGAGACCATAATGTTGAGTAGTAAAATAAAATCTGGTTTTCAAAAAAGGAAAGAGAGAAAAGAGAGAGAGGAAAGACAAAAGAAAGGGTGTCGTTCTGTATCCCACTTTTTCACCAAGAAAGGTGGGTAACGTTAGCCTTTAGTCTGTGAGTGGTATTAACCTGTTGTCCAGAGTGACATAAGATAGCTGCAGGCTAGTGTAAGCCTACATTTCATCAACATTTAATCAGTGCAGGGAAACGTTTAGCAAGATATTCATATTAAATCATTGTCCACGCCCCTTTTAGCAGACTTAACAACAGATGAGTCAGCAGCACCCCAGTCTCCCCATAACTGCACCCTTCCCTGTCCCAGTGAAGAAGGGCAGCAGCACTGTGTTAATGACTACGCATCATTCCAGGGAGTCTGTGTGGGGTTCTCTGTCTCTCTTGCTCATTTTTACCATAACAAAAAAGAAAATGAAATATTTATTAATGACAGAAATCAAACACAAATTATTTTCTTACATATTGACCATTATGAAAAAAAAAAAAAAAAAAAAAAAAAAACAACCTCCTGTCTGTACTGGATGCAGTTAGAAACAATGAGTAGCTTACCTCAACCTGCATGTACGTTACAGACAATATTAAAATAATCCAGTTGGATGTGTTCATTTAGACTGAATTTTGGCCATTAAATGACATCTATAGATATACAGACTTTATTATTCCCATCATGAAGGGCAATTTATTTGAGAAGCTTACACACACACACACATACACACACAAACAAATCTATTGTATCTAATGTATGTAATCAAGTGGTGGTAATACAGAACTATAGGTAATTTGTGTCACTGTTCTGTAGTGTTAGTGTCATTTATTGGTATATGGCATATTTTAATATACTGTATATATGAAAGTGAAAGTGAAAGTCGTGACATTTGTCAAGTATGGTAACCCATACTTGAAATTGGTGCTCTGCATTTAACCCATCCAAGTGCACACACACAGCAGTGAGAAGTGAACACACCGTGAACACACACCCGGAGCAGTGGGCAGCTATATCCAGCGCCCGGGGAGCAACTGGGGGTTCAGTGCCTTGCTCAAGGGCACTTCAGCCATGGGTATTGAGGGTGGAAGAGAGCGCTGTTCATTCACTCCCTCCCACCTACAACTCCTGCCGGCCCGAGACTCGAACCTGCGACCTTCTGGTTACAAGTCCAAATCTCTAACCATTACGCCACAGCTGCCCCACAGTATATATCACAGTATATATGTATATCCACATGCATTGTGTGCATCCTACAGAGCCAGAGCCCTCTCAGATAGAAGGAAGAAGAAGTGTGGAAGGAAAGATAAAAGGGAAAGAAAGTTACAGTGATGATGAGAATGAGAGAAGAAGGCAGAAGTCATAGGCAGGATGTTGACCCAGGTTTGTGGCATAAGTGCCTTTCACCCTGTTACGACTTGATGAACCACTGAAACGATTTTGGAAACATTATTTTAAGGTAAAAATGTTACATAGTGTTGCTTTAAGGACATTTTTACGGTGGCTTTTAATCTTGCATCAAATAGTGAACTGCATACTGTATGCAGACTTGCATTTACAAGCAGTAAATATTGTGCTAGTACTAGTATTGAACTACAAGAAGCAAGACAGTTGCAAGCCTTTGATTAGAGTTATGTACAGCTTTTGATGGGACAGTTAGGTCCTAGAGATGTGATGACAACAGCTGCGCAGAGGGGGCCCAATTAGATTTTTTTTGTCATGGGGCCCAAAATTCCTGGCGGCGCCCCTGCCAAGGGGCCAGAATACTAATCAATATTCACACACGTTTTACATCTTCTTACTCAATTTCCTTTTTATTGAAGGAAATTAAAGTATAATTAATGTAATTTGTTTTTAAAGATTTTATTAACCATAACTTGTGCAGTTAAGCTAATTCAGAAGGAAAACTTTGTTGTCAGTGAAAGGAGTGAAATTATTTCCTCATGAAATGAAATCTTTGTGAAGACAAACATTCAGGAACTCTCGCAATGATTTGATCAAATAGGAAGATCTAGGAGAAAGACCATTTACTCTTTGGTCCCTTCACCCATCCTTTCCCCCTGGGTACATGGTCCAGGAAACTAAAAGTTGACAGAGAAATGCCAAGAACTCAAGTTACTATTCTTACATGAAACATTTACTATATCTTCAGGATTCATGATCGTAAACTTTTCATGTTTGGTGTCATTTTAAAGGTCTCTGTGCGATTGGTAAAATGGTCTCAATTTCACAGTAGTCATTTATATTATGAGAAAGATTGAAAACTTTTGTAGAATTGTGTTCTACTGAGAAGGGGGTGTGTCCCCCTTTAGGGGTCTTTGAGAATGTTTATCTCCAGCCAGGTGTGACCCTGATGTGACCACAGGAACTTAAAGAACCAAAAGGACTTTTATGTTTTTACAGCTGATTTGAAGATTTCTTTGTTGTCTGGTCTGAGTATTTAAGGGAAGTGACAAAACACTATGGGGCGATTCTGTAGTTAGATCAGTAGAGTGGAGTGTATTTCATATGCTCCTTACTATGTATCTTCCTGAAGTCAGGTATACTATTATTTATTCAAAAATGTAATTGTGTTAAACACATTGTGCCTATAGAGCACACTGTATAGTTGTTTGTGCTACTACATGTACACATTGGCTAGTTAAGTTTATTCTCTAAAACACCTGAGTGCTTTGCCATGCATTTTAGACCATGTGTCTTAAATTAGGATAACTGTTACATGTGTGACTATGTTAAATTTGTGTGCCTCCTGTGTGGATCACTTGGCTGTTCCCAATATGGCTACAGTGTCTTTGTGCAGAAGCAAAGTTGCAACACAACTACAATGTGATTTACAATTACACTATTCTTTCTAAATTGGCTTCTAATTGTTTTCATTATGTAATTGACATGATACAATTTTACCTGACTGATAATAAATTTTATATTTGATTTATCCTAAACTCTTCTGAAATCATAATGACTAGTAAACTGTGAGGAGGCTTTTGTTACCGCAAATCTACGGCTAGGATAGGTCAAACTGAAGGCTTGAGAATGATAGGAGCAGTAGGCACGTCATCAGAGACCTTCTGATTTCTGTCTATCGCTGCTGTTAGCAACTTGTATGGGAAAAGACTAAATTAACTACACTTTTGTCATAAGCAAGCAGTAGGCGGCAGGCAAAACATTTATTAGTCTACCTACATCCTCTGACTAACATCAGACTGGCGAGTTTGTGACCGTAAGATCCATGTGAAGCTAGCGTGAGACTTAAAAGAGACATGAGGTCCCCAGTGAACGGATAATTGAAAGTATAGTGAGTCCGGAATAATCAAATATCAAAATTGATACATAATCAACCTTTGTGATCAGTTTTTAAATAGAAACATTGTCTAAATTTAGTGATCACATGAAATTGGAGTCAGATTGAAAACGGAGCTAGAATAAATTTACACTAAATTCTGATAAATGCAGAAGCGGAAGTAAAAGACCGAATACGCATTAAACCTTCGACCAGGCCGCTGGATTCTGCTATTTGGGCTGGCGGGTGGATCCTTACATCAGTTGACAGCAATATAACCCCAACAAATAAACATCTCAATTTCATTGTCTGTAAATTTGCAACAAAAAAGGTACAGATGTCCTATTTTTTCTTACAGAACCTTTTTCAAAACAACATAAGAGGACAGATAAAAAGGGATTATTAAAAATAAATAAATAAATAGTTTTTCCAAATGGTTCCATAAAATAACTGGATAACTGCAGAATTTTTTAAATAAAATTTAAGAGCTTTAAAGACCTTTTAAGACCTGCACTTCACATTTCAGCCTTTAAACTATTTTTAAGAAAAGGGAAGAGTCAAAAGTATCAATTAAAAGTACCCCATAGGGCTCGGTGAACAAGATGACGTCGGTGAGCTTTGGCGACTTGAGTGTGTGCATACTTACTTCCGGTCTTGCGACGCTCGCATTTACTGTAAGGGAAACTTACATACGACACTAGGCTAGATGTATATAATTAATGTTTTTCAAATTTAAGATTGCTTTATTCTTCTGTTGATTATGCGGTTCAGCGTCAGCGGTTAATCAGTCCACAGCGATCTCTTCATTCAAACACAAACCACTCAAATATGCAATACTTTACATTTTCGGAGAGCTGATTTTGTTCTGACTGTTATCTATAAGATCATAAGGTTTCTGATTGTCAAACGAGACCCTCAGAGATTTCTGATAAAGCATGTGTGTTTATTAACTTTATTTGATAACATAATTTATAATTGTAACTGTACAATTTAACGTAATGTAATTATGGTAGGTTTGCATTAATTAAAAGATCTGTGTTTGCATTCATGTGTGTTTTTATCAATGTTTATCTGTTTTGTGAAAGATCTGCAGCATAAATCATTATCTGTCTATAAGCAGCGCATGTATATTGCTACGAATTCTTTTGCATTAATTATCAGATAAAACAAATATTAAAATTAGTCATGTATTAGTTGTATCATTTTACAGCCCGTTTTTTTTTTTTTTTATTTAAAAAATGTTTGATGCAAAGTTAACTGTGTAAAATAATAAAATATGTTGTGAAAATAATGATGAAACAAACTAATGTATATGCACAATTGAGAAATGGATACTAATGAAGATAAATCGCAGCCCACATCTCACAAGGTAAATATTTCATTAAAAAAATAAAAAAATCTATGTAATACAAACATTTTCAAGAAATAGTTAATTAATTGTACAGTTACAGTTATAAATGATCAAATAAAGTTAATAAAACATACATGCTTTATCAGAAATCTCTGAGCGTCTCGTTTGACAGTCAGAAACCTTATGATCTTATAGATAACAGTCAGAACAAAATCAGCCCTAAATTGAAATGATTTAACTGAAGACTTTTTAAGGACCCGCGGAAACCCTAAGAACATAGTTCAGTTCAGTGCAAACATTTCTGTCATGCATTTGGCAAAAAGCTTTTGTTGACGATGCATTTTACCTTTGAAATGTGAGGAAAGTGCAACTCTGGTGTCCCTGTCGTTTGTGTGTAGTGATGTGATGATGATTTAAATCATTTCCAAAAATGATTTCCAAACACTACAAACAGTGTCCCCTTGAACTTGGTAAAAAGATCATCTGTTTACCATCTTGACTGGAAAATGCTGTTTTCATGGTCAGTTTTTTATTTATTATTTGCTAATGTCAGTGAATGTTTACATTAGAGTGCACGTCCTACTACACTGAAATTAATATGAGGAGCGGCTGGAAACTAGCGACCTCTCCTGGTTGAAGACAGTATTAACATCTTAAACTGAAAGCAGTCTTTATGTGACTTACATTTCAAATATTTTAAAATTGATCATCCGAGTCTAAAACGATCCAGCGGGCCGTACTAAAAGACATCGCGGGTTGTATACGGCAGTTTCAGTTTCTTATAAGCAAAGATAGATTGCATTAGTGCCCCCTTTTGTCGGCTGTCAACGTCACTTTATCTGACACTTTTTCTTTGATGATGAATCAGCAGCCGACGGCCGTTGGATGGACTTCTCCAGAACCTCCAGATGGCCAGTCCACCCCTGCATGTAGCGCGTCACACTACAGATTATTATATAATTACAGCACAACCGTTGTGAATTTTATGACAGTGTAACCCGCACGTCAGATTTATATCAATGAAAAGGAGGAAGAATATCTACTGGGTCTGAGCTCACCAAATATGTATAAATTTCTATTACAGTAATTTGGAGTCTCGGGTTCGGGATCTCACACTTTACACAGAATAAAAAAAAAGTGTTTATAAAATGTGTCTGCACTTGCATTCAAATCAGAGCTCAATTTAGTCACTAACTGCTTGAATAAGGCACATACACAGAAGTCAGTTTGCACTTCTTGTATTCAATAACTTTATATTTTTCTTATTATACTGCACTGCAGTATGCTTGAAAACCTTTTCTAAACAAAACAAAACAAAATCTTTAGTTGATCACAATTCAGTCACTGAAAAGTAAAGCTGTCAGTCAACAAATAAGTTTGAAGATAAAAAAAATTACAGATAATAATAATATGAAAACAACAACAACAACAAAAATTGTAGATGAATACCAAAGTCCTGAATGAAGTAGGAAATGTTTTAGCTCAGTTCAGTCAATGTGTGTGTATGAGTTTCCCTTTCATAGGTCACTTCGATGCTGCGGTGACGTCACCGTATGGGAACACCTTTCGGTGTGACGAATGTCTGAAGCCCTATACCATCCCGCCAATTTTATTGGCCAAATAGCGCTTGGCACCGCCTTACACATGCGTACGCATAGTATACCTGGGTGCCGCGCGC
This sequence comes from allo-octoploid hybrid of Carassius auratus x Cyprinus carpio, assembly GCA_024542945.1. Taxonomy (NCBI): domain Eukaryota; kingdom Metazoa; phylum Chordata; class Actinopteri; order Cypriniformes; species allo-octoploid hybrid of Carassius auratus x Cyprinus carpio. The sequence goes on along the minus strand of JANHFF010002018.1, from coordinate 53,257 downwards.
TATTTCGCTCAGATTTCATTTCCTTCAGGAAAGCGAATCATCTGTGCCCTAAGGAAACCATCTCGCGTTCTCAGCGTTTTTTTCTTCGAGCAGTGTTCAACTCCTCTTCGCGGACGCGATGAGTCAACGTAAGGTAAGAGCCGTATAACGGGTTTATCACGGGGAGGCACTCATGAGAGGTTCGTTTAGCTGCCTCTCTACATGTTCTCTCTGTGATAGCCTGCGGCTACAGTTCTGCGCTCAGAAGTGTATTTTCCCTAGATCGCCTCGTGTCTAGCCCCCGCCGTTACGCTTCTGCGGTCGCCGAGGCGCCGCACGAGGCGCCGCACGAGGCGGTGGTTTGGGGTGATGTGTGCGGCTTGGACTATGAGGACAGTGATGCGCTGGAGTTTTTCCACTTCGCTCGCTCTTCCCCACTCGAGTGTGTTAAATCAGCAGATTTGCTTTTACAAACTATGTTTGTCCACCGCAGCTTCGGACTCAGAGTACGCTCTGGCCGGCACATGCGGTTCTCTCCCTCCGAGCGGACAGGAGAAACGCGCCTCCCCTTTCTCAGTGAGCTGTTGAATGTGGTTACCCACGTGGTGTATAAACTATCCCCCCCCGTGAGCCGCTACCCTTCTTCACGGACCTCCACCAAGAGGTTTCGAGGTCCTAGAAGCAGCCTTAATCAGCGCGCTTCACGAATGCCGCGGGTTTCGCCATCATTGCTGACATGGCGGATCGCGGTTATACAGCGATGCCGCCGGTGGACGAACTCTCTAGCCGAACATATCTAAAGTCTCGCCCCCTCTCGAAGGCGTGTCGAGTCGCGTCTAATATCGGCAAATTTACTTCACTTGATGGCGGTTCTAACGAGAAAGATATCACAACCGGAGGCTGTGAAAAAGCTGCGGGGGGCAACAGATTTGGCGCTAAGTGCTACCAAACATACTGCCCGAGGAGTGAACCGTTCTATGACGGGGATGTTAACGGTCGAGCACCACCTTGGCTAATCTCGCCGACATTACAGAAAACCTGAGTTGGACGGCAAAAGCCTCTCGTTCTCAATCCCCTTACAGCAGTTCCTGATACTTCTGCTGTTCGTCAGGGACTGTTCCCTCCACTAGAGAGCGCTGTTGGACTGCTAATGCACATCCAACTCTCTCACTGCAGTCCCCACGCTCTAACATTGACTGTCTCGCAGCAAAGGCACCTCGAGCATCATTGGATCGAGCTATCACTTGAGCACCTCCTCAGACACTCTGCACAATCCAGCCTTCAGAGTTTGAGGGACGGCACAAGAGGCTGACAAAGACAGCCCGTTTATGACGGCTCACACAGCTGCCGCGTTCTCGCTAGCGGCGGGGCCCAATGTTTATCTTGTTGGATTAAATCCTGCTGTGGATACGCTTCAGGATTATACACAATGAAATGCAGCGACTTTGACGCATACGCTTCCCTTCCTGTTAGTCAGGGACTGTGCCCTCCACCGGAGAGCGCTGTTGGACCGCTAATGCACATCCAACCCTCTCACTGCAGTCCCAACGCTCTAACATTGACTGTCTCGCAGCAAAGGCACCTCGAGCATCATTGGATCGAGCTATCACTTGAGCACCTCCTCAGACACTCTGCACAATCCAGCCTTCAGAGTTTGAGGGACGGCACAAGAGGCTGACTAAGACGGCCCGTTTATGACGGCCCACACAGCTGCCGTAAGCACGCTAGCGGCGTGGCCTGACATTCATTTTGTTGGATTTAATACTGCCGTGGATACGCTTCAGGATTAGACACAATGAAACGTAGTGACTTTGACACATGTGCTTTCCTTGCTTACGGACGCTGTGAGCTTTCCGTGCTCGGACATTAATGCATGTGGGAACTCTGCAGGCAGAGGCTTGGAAACCACTACGTTTTTCCGGGCCGCAGGGTAGCGCTTGCCCGGCATTTTCACTATGGGTGTTACGCACAATTCGTCACGGATACACCATTCAGTTCAGAAAGGCCCGCCCTTTTTGACGTGGAAATCTTCCCATGGTTGTTAAACCAAAGGAAATCGTGGTGCTGCGGCAGGAGCATCTCTGCTGGGAATAGGGGCTATAAAAGTACACCCCTCTCAGATGGAGTCAGGTTTTACAGCCGCTATTTTTGTGTAAAAAAAAAAAAAAAAAAAAGGTGGCGATTTACGCTGTTTGAATCTTGCACTCAGGATGAGCAAAGAAATCAAGATGTTAACGGTAAAGTCTATTCTGTCTCAGATTCAACCAAAGAGTTGGTTTGTCACGATCGATCTGAAGGATGCATATTTTCATATTCAGATCATCAAGAGACACAGGAAGTTCCTCAGATTCGCTTTAGGGGGCAAAGCGTATCAGTACTGTGTTCTTCCCTTCGGCTTAGCCTTGGCTCATCGAGTATTTTCGAAATGCATGGACGCAGTTCTGGCCCCATTGTGGCTCCAGGGCGTTCGCGTATTTAATTACCTGGATGATTGGCTGGTGTTAGCACAATCGCAGACTCAAGCACACTCCCATTGGGATCTTGTGCTGAATCATCTAAACAGCCTGGGCTTATGCACAAATTTCCAGAAGTGTGTTTTTAATTCCCTCTCAGCGGATAACCTTCTGGAAATAGACTTGAACTCTCGCGCAATGACAACAAGACTATCTCTCCCGCGCGTTCAGTCTCTCACGTTATGCCTGCGCCATTTCATAGCAGGTCGCGCAGTGACGGTGAGTTTGTGCCTCAGACTTTTGGGTCTATGATAGCAGCATCCCCTGTAATCCGTCTGGGCTTGCTTCACATGCGCCCATTTTCAGTGGTGGACGAAAAGCCAAAACATTTCACCCCGTTGTTTTCCGCATTGTACGATTTCGGTGACACGGAGGTGTATTATGTCGATAAAACCATGGATGTCAGCTAAATTCCTTCAACTGGAGTTCAGCTGGGGATTCGTGCTTCCCGCGAGACTGGCACGACGGACGCGTCTTTGACCAGTTGGGGAACTGTTTGTCAAGGACGCCCAGCTCACGGAGCATGGACGGCGACACAACGCGGCTGGCATATAAACAGGTTGGAATTGCTGGCAGTTTTTATAGCTCTCCAGTATTTCTTGAATCTGCTGATCGGCCGTCATGTACTACTCAGGTCAGACAACATGGCGGTTGTGTCGTATCTGAATCAGCAAGGAGGATTATGCTCTCACCCCCTGTGCAGGCTGGCGAGGATAATTCTTCTTTGGTCTCAGAACAGATTTCTGTCGATCCGAGTGGTTCATGTCCCCGGGCACTTGAACTTCGGAACGGATTTGTTCTCCAGACAGAGCCTGGAGCAAGGGGAATGGAGGTTGCACCCCCAAACAGTAGCCTTATATGGCAAGTATTTGGAGAAGCGAAAGTGGACTTATTCATGTCGAGCATGACTACGCATTGTCCGCTATGGTTCTCCCTATGCCCTCCATCGCCCCTAGGCATGGATGCGTTAGCTCACAATTGGCCCAGGACCAGCTTATGCTTTTCCTCCAATTCAACTAATTCCAGCAGTGCTATCCAGAATTTGGCTGGACAGTGTGGAGCCACACATCCGTGATTTGCGGATCTGGTCAATCTGTAGCGGGCTCTCCGTGGGAGATTCCCCTCAGACAGGACTTACTATCGCAAGCACGAGGGATGACTTGGCACCCAAGGCCAGATCTATGGAAGCTGTTGGCGTGGCCTCTGAGCGGAGTGAGTTAATATGTCCCGGTTTTTCAGTTGGAACCACCGAGACTATAATGAATTCTAGGGCAGTTTCTACGAGACGCTTTATGCTTTCGAATGGAAACTGTTTACTGCCTGATGTGGAATTCATAATTTAGATCCAGTTTACTGCCCCGTGGCTTCAGTACTGGAGTTTCTTCAAGACTGTTTTTCTGATGAAGTAGCACCAGCCACTCTTTAAGTTTACGTGGCAGCCATTTCAGCTAACCACGTATATATAGATGGTACTTCAGTGGGCCATCATCCGCTGGTCTCTTGCTTATACAGGGTTTGCGATGGCTAAGGCCTTTCCTCTTAACAAGTGGTCTTGGAAGCTTTACTCCCTGCTGAGGCGGGACTAGGAGATCTGAGTCTTTGCCCTGTCAGAGTGCTGAAGACTTATGTTGATCGAACAGCTCCATGGCGTGAGTCCGACCAGCTGTTGTCTGTTAGGACACAAAATAGAGGCTGTGCTGTCACAAAGCAGCGCATGTCCCATTGGTTGGTGGAGACTATATCTTAGCCTATGAGGCGCGCGGACTCGCTTCGCCCTTAGGAATTAGAGCTCATTCCACGAGAGCAGTGGTTTCATCGAAATCATTTCTCAGTGGATCTTCTATATATGATGTCTGTGCTGCGGCAGGATGGTCCTCTCCGAGCACTTTTGTCAAGTTTTACAGTCTGGATGTGAGGATGGCTCCTGGCTCCCGGGTTCTATCCGCTTGAGCAGATGCTTTCCTTGGATCCCAACTATCAGGTACGTCAGGCGTTATGGTATAGGTTTCCCATACGGTGACGTCACCGCAGCATCGAAGTGACCTATGAAAGGGAACATCTCGGTTACGTATGTAACCACGGTTCCCTGAATAGGGAACGAGATGCTGCAGTCCCGGCCGTTCCGTACCTTGATAGCATTTCTTCAGTTCATGAAATCTGAGCGAAATAGCGCGCGGCACTCAGGTATACTATGCGTACGCATGCGTAAGGCGGTGCCAATCGCTTATTTGGCCAATAAAATTGGCGGGATGGTATAGGGCTTCAGACATTCGTCACACCGAAAGGTGTTCCCATACGGTGACGTCACCGCAGCATCTCGTTCCCTATTCAGGGAACCGTGGTTACATACGTAACCGAGATGGCCTACAGAATCCTTGCCGGAATGAACGAAGAAGAAAAACTTTTCCTTCCTTACGAACGAATCCTCTGATTGCACGATCCATCCATAGTGAAATCCAACTCATTTCTCCCCTTCTGGCACGAATCCAAAAACGACCATGACGCGATGAATCAGTCCGATCTCATCAAGCACACACGGCATCCAATGATCACTAATGCAACAAAACGGTTCAGGCATTCATTTAAAGAAGAAATGGCGAGGATGGAAAAGATTAAGCAGCAGCCGAAAAGCGGCTCGCATCTCTCTCACCACGAGCTGGCACGCAAGTGACGTCAGCAAAACTTCATTAATTTCAAATAGCATTGATAACTTACACTTACAACATTGTTTCCCCAAAAACGATTGTATAAACATGTTTAACACTTCTACTAATATAACAAAAACAATTTACATTTGTTCTTTTTGTGCACTTTGTCCACTTCAAGAACAAAATTAATCATCCACATCATCTTACATAAACTAATTTGTTATGTACATATGCGGAAAATAAGAATGATTATGACTTACCTAATGCAACAAAACAGTTCAGGCATTCATTTAAAGAAGAAATGGCGAGGATGGAAAAGATTATGCAGCAGCCGAAAAGCGGCTCGCTTCTCTCTCACCACGAGCTGGCGCGTAAGTGACGTCAGTAAATCATTGACACACTGGTTAAATAGTTAATTCTGTTTCGCAACAAAATTAAATACAATTATACAAAAATAATTATACTTTACAAGCCTGAACATGTTATGCATTAAACAAGAAAAATAAAATACATACATAAAATAATTCTCTATCAGAAATATTGACATATTCCATCAATCCATCAACTCAATTATATGAGTGGGTTACATCCTCCCCTGCTCAAAACTCTGATGTCCTCATCAGATACTTAATTAATTGTCTGACCCTTAAGACTAAACAACAGTTCACTCTGAGTTTAGAGATTTAATTTGAAACATGACCCATAAGGCTAAACAACAGTTCCCCTTGAGTTTGTTGCACTCTCATCTGCTGTTGCATCATTTCAAGTACTTGACTGAAATAGTTGGGTTGTGATTCTACATTTACACTTTGCCGCACACATTGCGCTTTCCAACCAACATAATCCTTCAATTTACTTGGGGGTCTCTTTTCTCTTTGGGACCTTCTCAGCCAAAAAAGAGAATCATGTCTCTCTTCAGCACTCAACTCATGTTGTACTGACGCATCAGCACCTTCCTCCACTAAAGATGAAACATCTTGCGGTACTTCCGTCTCACAACCCTCTTCGATCTCACTCTCAACAAGTTCATCTCTTAGCAAGTCACTTGCGTTCATTTCAACCTCATGATCATTTGACACAATGTGACTCAAGGAGGAATCAGTGACATTTTGCGATGTTGTCCCTAACTGAAACTCTGGGGCTTGAGGATTTCTCAGCCTCCACAATTTCACCACATCGTTCTTCTTCCAAGTGGCTTTTACGCACTCTGCGTGGATGTGTCTCTGCAACTGCGGGAACTTCATCATCCTCAGATAGACTAGCTGGAAGAAACCCACATGGGAGCAAAAGATCTCTGTGCAGGATACGCTCAGGGCCATCACCATTCTCAGGCTGAATGACGTAAACAGGAATTTCTGTATTTGGCTGCTTTGTCACCACATATACAGTGGATTCCCAGTGATCTGCGATCTTGTGTTTTCTTCGAATGTTGATGTTCTTTACTAAAACACGATCGCCAACATCAACCGAAGCAACTGTAACTTTCTTGTCCCATCTGGCTTTATTCATCAATTACCTCTTTTCAGTGTTTTGAATGGCCAGTTGGTACGCGTACCTCAGTCTTCGCTTCAGCTCATTGACATAATGAGTGTGAGTTTTGGAATTATACCCCTTCGGGTTAATCCCGAAGCAAAGGTCAATTGGAAGACCAGAGGCGGACAGAGTACACAGCTTCATTACTTGAGTAAAAATACAGATACCCCTTGCTAAATTTTACTCAAGTACAAGTAAAAGTACTACAGTCAGATGTCTACTTAAGTAAAAGTACTGAAGTACTTGTTTTTAAAAGTACTTGAGTATCAAGAGTACATTTTCTAAATATTGCATTACTACTGCCACAGTGCTTACATTTATGTACAGAAACGTCCTACATGAAGTTATGAAAAAATTTAATGTTAATACCTTGGAGAATGTAAAAGGAATTGATAGTAAAATCAAGTCATTTTCATCTTTTTACCATGTTGCTTTATTTAACATTTCTCACTTGCGCACAATGGCAACGCTCTGACAAACCTCTGCTAGAGTTTTAATGGAATTTTTGCACCCACATTTGAACCTGACTGTGTTAAACACACCGCAACTCAAGAACATCAAAGCAAATGCTCAGCTTACATTAATGTGTAATATCAGAAAGAAAATTCAGGTAAGAATTGTGTACATGTGAGTTTCTCTGTTTTTTCATCAATCAAATCAATAAACCTAATTCAGCACAGAAGGCAATATAGCAATGTTCTGACACACCTCTGAACCTGACCGTGTTATACACGCAGCATAGAAGAGAAATTAATAATGATTAAAGAAAATCAGCTAATCAGCTGTGTTTAGGTCAAAGTACAAAGAAGGAAAAATAAAATTCAGCTAATTTGAGTGACAGTATTAAGCCCCTTCCTCTCACAGACATACAGGCAAAGGCAGGAGAAAATACTTTCAGCTGAATAACACCATTCTCACACACACAATCTATGTGTGACAACTCTCTGTGTGTGTGTACTGTACTTCAATTTAATCAAATGTCATGAAGTCTTTGGTGGATAGCTGAATGTGATTGCTGATAGGCTGTGTCCCAATCAGTGGCACCTGCACAATCCAATCACGGTTGAGAGGGAAACAATACATTTCCAAGATTTTTCTTTTTTTCCGTCGCACAAATTTTTAATCGGATAGGCGTTTTGGGCCACACGGAATCCTGCGTTTTGGGAGAGTGAAACCGATGTTTTTCGAAACCGGGTCCCAGAATGAATAAATTTGAAAATGCCGCCCTTGGGTTTTCGTCTGGACGGCGAATCCGTATATTTTCTGAAATGAAGAAGTCATCAGCCCACGTCTTGCCCTAATCAGACACCGCTACGTCACGTGATAGCAACAAAAACATGAACAAACACTGAACGATTGTCTTTTTATTAACTAACATTAACACAGATTAATAAATGTATTGTTCCATGTTCGTTTGTGTACCACGCGCAAGGTTTATGAGCATAGTCCAAGTCTTCTTCTCTGTTTTTAGTGTATCTCTGTGGCAGAATTACAGCGCCACATACTGGTCTGGCATGTATACTACATCGTTTTGCGGTTTCGTGTGGACGCGGATATTTCTTGAGACGAGGAAAAAAAAGATCGGATTGGGGTAAACTCCGTCTCCGTGTGGATGGGGCCGAAGAAGTAACGGGTACTTACGGTTATGGATAGAAATGTAGCGGAGTAAAGAGTACAATATTTGCCTCTCAAATGTACTTGAGTAAAGTCATGAGTACTCCCCAAAAATGATACTCGAGTAAAGTACAGATCCCTCAAAATTGTACTTAAGTACTGTACTCAAGTAAATGTACTCCGTTACTGTCCGGCTCTGTGGAAGACGAGGTTGGCGTCCAAACATTAAAAGAAAAGGAGACTCACCAGTTGCATCATTCCTAGTACAATTATATGCGTGCACTAGGGGACGGACATATTTTCTCCAATGTTCCTTTTTCTTATCACTCAGGGTTCCCAGTAGATCAAGAAGGGTTCGGTTAAACCTTTCTACCGGGTTTCCCCGTGGGTGATAAGGTGTAGTGCGGGATTTTACCCCAGCTATTGTACACAACTCCTTCACGAGCTCAGACTCAAAATTGGCCCCCTGATCACTATGTATTCTTTTTGGGAAACCAAAATGGCAAATCAAGTTCTCCCACAACACTGAAGCCACAGTCTTGGCCGTTTGGTCCTTTGTAGGAAATGCCCATGAGTACTTTGTGAAATAGTCAGTGATGACTAAGATGTTACGGGTGTCACTTGAGTCTGGCTCTAATGAAAGGTAATCAATACAGACTAGCTCCAAGGGAGAATAAGCTTTGATGTTCACTAACTCTGCAGCCCTTTGAACACGGGCCTTTCTCTTGATACATCGCTCGCAAGTTCTGCACTTTCGCTGCACAGATTCTGCAATTTTAGGCCAATAAAATCTGGCACGTGCAAGCTCCAAAGTTCTTTCATAACCCATATGCCCAGTTTCATCATGAATTCCTTCAAGAGCTCTGTCTGTAAAACTAGAAGGAATGACCAACTGCCCATATTTTTGTCTATACTGATCGGATACCACACGGTACAGCACACCATCTAGAAAATTTAATCTGGGTCTTTCCCTCAGCATTAGACTCACTTCTTTCGACTCTTTGAGTCTATCTGCATGAGTTAAAGATTCTCCAGACTCCACAAGACTAATTACCCTACCAATGGCTACATCCTCTCTTTGTAGCTTGTACCAATCAGCCGGAGTCATACTAGGTAGAGCAGTCTGTCCAGGCAAGTCTTCAGGATCTATCAAATCATCAGGAACTACATCTTCATCGCAAAGTAACATCTCCACAGCGGGATTTGGGATAACACTGCCTTCCAGCGAGTCTCCCTCCTCAAACTGCTGTGGAGTATGCATCTCACAAGATACAGAATGTCGCAAACACACGGCTTTGATCTCTCCCTGACCAAACTTCTCAAACTCATTAGATGCACATTCTGCTTTGCTCAACAAACTTGCAATTCGTTCGTCTATCTGGATGGTCTCTGCATCGTCAGTAAGTGGTTCTTGAGGACGTCGAGATAGCCCATCCGCGTCTACATTCGTTTTGCCCACTCTGTACTTTATATCAAAATCGTACATTGACAAAGTTGCGAGCCACCTATGGCCAGCCGCATCCAACTTAGCCGTCATAAGCACGTACACCAGTGGTTCTCAACCTTTTTTTCCACTGGGCCGCACTATGGTCCAAGTGCAAGTCTCGCGGGCCGCACGCATATCATTTACATATTACGTCACCAAAACAAACCAACCTGATTTATAATATTATAGCCTAAATATTATGATATCTAATCGATTACATTCATTGAAATAAATAAATAATTCTACTCCCCATAAATAAAACACCTGATGCTGTCGGGAGCTGACCAATTTTGTGAAAATCAGCTCGAAAGGAGTAACACAATGAAGTTGCGATTGTAAGATGCAGTCTGTGAGACGGGCACGGGAGCATGACTTGACGCGCGACATTGCAGAGAATGTGCATTCACAAATGTAACTTATTGATCCAAATATGGAAAGCACTTTCGAATTTAATAATATGAGGTTCTCTCCAGAGATGTTTTGCCACATTTCTTCAATTAAGGATGATTGCTGTGTAGTATTGGTGTTTCTATTTGCCTGAACTTCTTCAAGTGAGTTGTGGGGCAAACCGAAAATCCAGCACTCTCCTTCACTACTGATACTGCGACTATTCTTGTTTGTATGTGTTCATTCGCTGGCATTTTCCACATTTCTTTTTTCTCCCTTAAAAACAAATTTGTCCATTCTGATGCTCAGTTTTACCAAACTAATGGCTGTTGATGACTATTTGAATTGAATTCTGCCAAAGTGCGCGCTTGTGTGTGTTCGTTAAATGCAGAACGTTATGTGAGTAGGTCTGCTCATGTCTGAAAATAATATATGAAAAACAAAATAATTTTACATAAAAACATTAGGCTATAGCTTATATATCTTTAGTACATTTTTAAATTAATGTAAAAACTAAAATGAATTGTAAAACTGAAAGTTATTTTTTTAAATTGTGTTCAGCATGGTGGGCCGCATTTGAATTCGCGACGGGCCGCATGCGGCCCGCGGGCCGCGGGTTGAGAACCACTGACGTACACTAACGGGTTGTTGTCAGTTAGTACAGTAAACTTTGTGCCATACAGAAAATCATGAAATTTTTCACACACAGCCCATTTAAGGGCTAAATATTCTAACTTGTGCACAGGATAGTTTTTCTCACTTTTTGACAGGCCGCGGCTGGCATAGGCGATCACTCTAGTCTTTCCATCCTGAACCTGATATAAAGCAGCGCCAAGGCCATTGACGCTGGCGTCAGTGTGAAGAATATAGGGTCATTTCCAATCTGCAAAACCCAGAAAAGGTGCAGTTGTAAGCTTCTGAATGATAGTGTCGAATGCAACTTGACTCTCATCATCCCACTTCGCAGCTAGAGACTGTGCTTTACCCTTAACACGATAAGATGGTGACAACCGTCTAGTGGAAATTTCGCCTTGGAGTAGCGCATTCAGAGGCTTAACTATCCGGGAATAGCCCTCGACAAAGCGCCTGTAGTATCCGGCAAAACCTAGGAATCCCCTCAGATCCCTGACAGTCTTCGGAATGGGCCATTCCTTTATGGCAGAAATCTTGTCTGGATCGGGGTGTATACCTTGGGCAGAAATAACATGCCCCAGATACTTGACGGAAGTTTGAAAAAATCTACACTTGGAAGGTGCCAACTTCAGTCCAAAAGCAGAAATCCTTTGGAGAACCTTCATGAGCCTATCCTCATGCTGTTCAAGTGTGTCTGAAAAAATTATCAAGTCATCAAGAAAAGCTATGACTTCCTGCAAATTCAAACCTGCCATGACTTTCTCCATGGTTCTTTGAAATGTTGCAGGAGAATTTGTCAGTCCTTGTGGTAAACATCGAAATTGCCAGTTTCCAAATGGCGTTGTGAATGCTGTTTTGGGACGGTCACTTTCTTCTACTTCCATCTGATAGTATCCACTTTTTAAATCTAGGACCGAAAACCACTTAGATCCTGACAACAAAGTGAACGTCTCCTCAAAGGTTTGCCATCAGGGATGTGGTGGCTTTTGCAGTGCCAGTATCATCAAAAAGAGGCACAGACTTAATCCAGTCTACCACTGAACACTCAGCAACCACTCCCTTTGGCTGTAGGGTCACATTGTGATCTGAAACATTTCGGATGACTATTTTGACTTTATTCCGAGCACTTAGTTCTGCTTGTATCAATTTACACTCTACAACTAAACCGCCGGGAACAGGATGCATCAACGGCTCATCAATAATCATCATCTTGTTCATGCCACAATCCTTCACTCGATACACCCCGGTCACCCCACACTTTTCCCCTTTACTGATAGTTACAGACTTCCTGCCTGACAGTCTTAATGGGGCAGTTTGCTACGCTTGTGTTCAGGGTGTCGAAGTACTGTCACACAAATGATAAGCAGCCATCCAATTGGCACTGATAGGCATGTAAGGGAAACAGGTCAATTTAGCTCAAAGGGAATCATTTAAGATTTTAAAGGGAATTTGAACAGAATCACTGTTTCACGGCTGATCACTGAAACGGCCAGCGATTCACTGAACGAGCCGTTTTACATCAAATCTGCACTGGATATTAATATCCAAAGTATAGTGAAAACACTATTAATTAGCACAGTAACAAGATCGGCAGTTTAAGACATTAACTTGTAAGCACAAAACACAAGATACTTCTCTTTTCAATATGAATAAGGCTTTATTAGATAAATCTAAGACATATAAACTAATCTAACACATAAGCACACGCACTCACACATTCACACAAGTTGCAGGAAGATATAACGTTAGGAAAGAATGAGTTTAAGAGAATGAAAATGTGAAATCCCAGGTTTACAGCAATACGTGAAATTGCATAGACATGAACAACCATCAGTCACTTAATTAACCCTCGCATTGAGTTCATCAATTAGGTTAAAATTATATTAGATAACACCAGTACAGATCAGAGTCTGGAGGTACGTTACTTGTGATGCCTGTGTAACAGGGTTCCCTTTGTTGTCGCTGAAAAGGGGGTTTCCCAAGGTTGCTGATTGGCTGGAAGTTCAGTAGTCGTTGAAGTGACGTCTTGGGAAGCCCGTGGTTGGGCATTGGCTGACGATGCGGAGTTGTGGGCTAGAGATGCGCGGTTGGCGGTTACAGCCGCGGACTCCGCGGATAAACCGCGGATCGGGCGGATGACGTGACGAAAAATAATATTTTAATTAAATTCGGGCGGGTGGCGGGCGGTTGAACCAATCAAATTAAAAATATATGTATACATTGTTAAATATTGTTATCTGATTATACCTACATCCAAAAAAATCGAGCACACTTTGAAATAGTCAAATTTTCATCAGGCAGTAATATGGCTAGTCGAGTCTATGCAGATCGACTGCTTGTTATTATCAGAGATGGCAACGCCGGCGAAGGAGGTACGTGACAAACTCAAAAAAGGAGAATTAAAAACAAAGGAAATAGAAGGTCAGAAAAGTGTTGCCTGGAATAAGTTTTACAAAGTGGTAAATCAGGATGACACCAGTGCAGGCTATGTAATTTGCAAAACCTGCGAAGCAGTTTATGTTCATGACAGCCACAAGACGGGTACGTCTAACATGGTGCATCACAAGTGTGCTGCTAAACCTCAAACCTCCACGAACACCTTGACAAGTTTTGTCCATCGAGATCCCAATAGAGTACCACAGGATGTAAAATCAAAGCTGACGGATGCATGTGTGAACCTGTGCTCTCTTGATATGCGCCCGTTCGATATTGTTTCTGGTAAAGGATTCCACCAAGTGGCCTAGACGTTGATTGACATAGGAGCTAAGTTCGGTGCTGTTGACGCTGGTGCCATCTTACCCCATCGGCAAACAGTGTGCGATCGGGCAAAGAAGCAGGCTTCCATTGATAAGCAGAAACTTTCAGAGGCCATCCAGAAAGCTTTAACCAGCAACGGTGGTATTGCCGTAACCACAGATATGTGGACAGATAAATTTAAAAAGAGGGCATACACAGTCCTGATGTGTCACTACATCAGTCAGTGGAAGCTGGAAAATCGTACTTTGGCAACGGTGGAATTTGACCCTACCCTGAAAAAAACCAGCGAAAACCTTACTGAGCAGATAACCAGTGTGTTAACGTCCTACGGAATACAGACAGACAAAATAGTATTTGTCAGTGACCAGGGCGTGAACATAAAGGCCGCACTCCGGTCATACCACTGGATTCCGTGCTCCGCACACATCCTTAACACGGTGCTGAGACATACATTCAGTACAAAGGGTGACTCCGAGTCCGATGGCATTGAAGATATAGTCGACATGATCGATTACTGCAAAGAGCTCGTTGCATACCTAAAGAGAACTGGTGCTATCGCCAGCCTAAAGCACACCGTGAATCAAGAATGTGATGTGCGATGGAACAGCAAAGTCACTATGTTGGAATCGATACAGAAACAATACCAAGACATAAGAGAGCTGCTAAAGAACAGAGACCAAGAACATCGCCTTGGTGGCATCCACCAGGATCAACTCACACACTTGATCGACTTTCTCACCCTTTTCAAGTTAGCAATCAGCGAGCTTGAAGGGGAACATTACCCAACCATTCACATGGTGTTGCTATGGTTTTTTAAACTCAAAAAACACTGTGAGCCCAAGTTTGGAGACCCACCTTACATGAAAAGTCTCCTCTCTCGCGCGTCTGCCCTTCTTGATGAGAAGATGTGCCCTAATGCTACTCATAAAATCGCCACTTTTCTCCACCCGAAATTTAAGTCCCTGAAAATGCTGGTAGAAGAGGACAGACGAGAGGTGATTAAGCAAGTTCACAAACTTCTACCAGAGGAAGGCGTCCGTCTAAGTCATGATGGAGAAGGCAGCAACCCTGTCACCGAGCCCATGCCAGCAACAGAGCAAGGTGGGCCGATATCAGATATCAGATCAGGGGTCGGCAATCTTTTCGTTATAAAGTGCCATTTTAAGTTTCCAAATTCATCAGTGTGCCATAATCCATATATACGTAGTATAACTTGTTTGATTAATTGTATTGTAATTTATTAATAATCATTTATAATTGAGGAGCTCTTTTCCAAAACGCGATAAATCCATTTCAATAGGTTTCAGGAAAATGAAATTTTTTACCTATACCCACACATTTTGTGAATATTCAATTTATCCTGTTAAAAAGTTTTTTTTTTTTTTTTTTTGGCTCAGTCTGAACATGTTAAACAATGATTATTAAATCAAACAACAATATTGTTGATGATAAATTCAATTTTTTTTTTTCAAAACGCTATAAATCCATCCATTTTCCCCCCAAAACGCTATAAATCTATCATTTTTTTCCAAAAATTTATGGTTTGTCTTTTTTAAAAAGCCTTTTGTCATTTATTTTTCGTTTTTGCATTTATGAGGAAAAAACAATGTTACGTGACAGTTCTCCATTACGGACGCGACCACTCTGAAAGCGGCACTAAAAGACTTTCAAACTTTCACAGAGACCTCAAACAGAGGGCACAAAGCCTTTCTTTAAAGCGAATTTCGTTTTGTATTGATTGTATCTTAATTTTAATCCATGTTTCATTAACCAATTTAGGTAGTTAGGTTTCTCGATTGTGTAGGCTATTTTTCATTAAGTGTAAAATATTAGGCTGTGTATACCGACGTGGATCAATTATTAATGTTAGATTTCATATGTCTTTCGTAGGCATAGCTGATGGCGCACCAACGAAAAAGCCTAGGACTGACTTCACAGAATGGGAGGAGGAATTGGATACAATAATTCTGGATGAAGTACAGAAGTATTCCTCTACAAACTTCCGTATAGACGGATCAGCAGAGGAAAATCTACTTTCCTTTTGGGAGAAACAAGGCCAGTCATTCCCACGACTACAGCACCTTGCCAAGAGAATTCTATGCATTCCAGCAACAAGTGCTGCGAGCGAGCGCTCCTTCAGTGCAGCAGGGCGCGTTATAGAGGCCAGGCGCTCTCGTCTGAATCCTGACACTGTAGATGCTATTTTATTCCTGCATAATGCCATGAAAAATTCAAACTAGACCTAAGGTCAGGCATATTAAACCAATTAGCCTATGTTATCTAGGCTACACATAGCCCATGTTTAACATAAACTTTTGAGTTCGGTCAGCTGATAATTTTACGTTCATATTGGTTTAGCCTATTCTATTCTAGACATTTTGTGTGTTAGTTATTTGGCCTCGCTTTTACGTTCCGAGGCTTAAGGCTATTTTGCCAGAATTTCTTTGTCGCAACTGTGATGGCGTAGTATTTCATTATGCTTCAAGTTTGTGGGGATGATCCTAAGTGCATGGGCTATTGGAGCATAGACTTGTCATACAGGCAATTTAGCCTGGTCAGACTTTATGTTCGTTCAAAGAGGGATGGCATATTTATTTTTCTAATTTAAGTTTGTGGGGGTGACTGAGCCTATAAGGCTTGGCTACGATATGCCGTTTTTTATTTATTTTTTTCAACTGTTTGCCAAAACATGCGACTGTGGCCTATGCCTAAGATATTTATTTTAATATTTTTTTACTGCCTGCTGTTTCTTTTCGCATATAAAATAGTCATTGTCTGACAGAGATATCAATAAAAGTTCATATGTATCGCAGAATTGGTGTTGTTTTCGATTTCTACAAGCTCAATAACATCCACAGCAAAAAAAATAATAATAATAATAATAAAATAAATAAATAAAAAAGTCGAAAAACTGTGCCCATTAATTAGATGTGCAAGGCAAGCAGGTAAGTTTTTGGGGTTGTTATGGACAACTACAAATGTGAACATTATTAGCCTATAATGTAAATTACTTGTTATTTTATTAGAGCTTTCTATCAATTTGGTAAAAAATAAAGTGAAATAGGCATTTAGTAGTAGGCTAAATAGCAGCATGTTGAAATGATGTGCCAAAATGCATTTTCTCCAAGGTTACAATGAAAATATTGTATAGTACAGTGCGTTTAATTTAGGCTATTTATTTATTTTTGTCCCTGTGCGCCGATCGGAGACGGAGTTCACTGCTGATATTCTGAGAGCTTTCTAGTCTCGCGGCTGTCATCAGCAGTGCCTTGCATCGCCCAATCAGCGGATGGCGGGCGGGTGCGGTTTTGAAAATTGGTCAAAAACGTTGGTGCGGATGGATGGCGGACGGATGATGAGTTTTGTGATGCGGTTGCAGATGAAATAATAGCCCATCCGCGCATCTCTATTGTGGGCTGGCTGAAGTTTCAGACGGGCACGTGAGGTCAGACTCGGAGACACGGCGTTACAAAACTTAACTCAGAACACGAAACTCTCAAACGGAAAAGAAAGAAACTAAAGTAAAAGAATAGAAGTAAAGTTTGACGAGACTAGGTGGTGTTTCTTCTCATCGTGGCTAAGTAGCAGCAGGCGTGCAGGCCAAAGCACGCTGGAACCACACTCAAAGAACGCTAAAAGTGATGACTAAAAGCATGGCTATAAGCCAAAGCTAAAAAGCAGGCTAAAAGCTGGCATGACTGATAGCAAAAGCTAAACGCAAGCTAAAAGCAAAATTTGATGGTGTCCTGAGTATTTAAACTGGCCTTTTGGCCACACCTCAAATGTTGTCTTGACCAATTAGATATTGTCTTTTCTCGGGGTGTTGAGATGTTTGTCCCACCCATTCATAAATCATATGTTATCTTATCAAGCACGTGGTCCGAATTTTCCCGCTCTTGCAGGGTATAATTTGGACATGATTCCTATAACAAGAATATGATACATTTGACAAATAACTGATGGTCAGAAACGTTTCAAGCAAGACGATTTGAACACACACATACTAAACATGAATATGATCCCTTAAGCTATTCAAGAGTTATTTTAAAAGACATACACAATTAGTGATTAGAAACATTATAGTCAAATGTGTGGGTTACATGTATGATATGGAGTTAAGCAATGGACTGATATCCATTTAGAAGTCTTTTTTGAGTTCATTTTGGTGCATATATGCATTGGAAGGCATTCTCTGTGCCATTCTGTGGAGTAAGGATATGTACTGTGAAGACCAGAGAGGTTAACAGGTCTCCTTAGGAATTTCAGTCTGGTTTCCTTCTAGGTGGGGAGGAAGTCAATCCAACGATCTTGTTTACTCTCATGGCTTTACATGTGAGGGTCAGACTGTCCATCTCTTCGATTACTTGCCCCAAATTAGACAATCTCTTCTTCGAATTTAAATTGTCAATAATTGTTCTAATGGTGTTAATGTTGAAAGCTGTTCTGTGAAAGAGCTGGTTGGTTACCTTGCTTCAGACTGTGGTGCTAGGAGTTGATTTACAACATCCTGCCTTTCTGTGGAATTCGGCTCATGTTTCAACCATGGTCCTGATCGAATCTTTAATTTGTCTGGTTCAGGCCTGATACGCTACAGGCATATACTGTAGATACTCATTTTCCTGCAGCAGCCTACAGTCTTGAACAAGATGGCGGAGTTCATCTGTACCCACTAGTAAGGGCAACCAAGCATTGTAGGCCTGATCAGGGCAGACCAATGCTAGTGTAGCAACCACTGCATCAGTTCCACAAGCAGACTTAGGAAACTGTACATCTATTTCGATGTACCCAATGTAGGGAACTATTTCCCAGGGTTCCCCAATTAGACCATTAGGAACCTGGTTACTATTTTGTATGGAACTTCTCACAACTTCAGCTTCTGTTCGTTCCACAACAGAAGCTACTCCAAGTTTAAATGAGCAGTGGGTGTCGTCATTTTGGTGGGAGAACTCCTCTGCTCATGCCTCTGCACTAACTTTTGCTGCACCAAGGCTGCATTCATAGGGTTAGTGCAATGTTGCAAATAATGAGAGTCCTCACCACAGCGGTAGCAGAATCCTCCAATAGGTAGTGACTTAGGTTGATTTTGAGGCACAGTGTGTGATGGTTTCCCTTCTTTGCCTCTTTTCTTCTTAGCCCCACTGGCCTGGAGTTGATCATGCTCCTGTTTATTCACCAAGACTGGTTTCAGTGCTTTAGCTTTAGCCACCTCAGCTTCAATCTCCTTTATACGTCTTGTCAATGCCATACTGTCTTGCACCTCCTCAGGGTTTGTTGTGCATCCTTGGTCGACAGTAACATGCAATTGGCTCTGAGCTCTAGTGGGAGGTGTACATAAGTGGCGATTCATACGTTTCTCCTTAAGCTGCTTTTCATGCTCGTAAGACCTCAGTTTGAATAGCAAGCTAGAATAGCTCAATTCAGATTGTGATGCATCTGTTAACAAATCTTTAAGACGCAACTGAGTTATCAGGACTTCGTCCCAGCACCCTCTGATGAACTGTTTGAGAAGTAGAGTGTCAGAATGTTTGCCAACCACTCCCTTCTTTTCAACCACCTCTTGCATTAGAGAATGAAGCCGTCTCAAATAATCAGAAGGGTTCTCACCCCTGTTCTGGTGTGTCTCTATAAACTGAATGTACAGCTCATCTCCACCGGTGACACTACCATAAGCCTTTTCAAGCTCCTGCACATACACTTCGGGTGGTGCATTGGAACCTGCCCCAAGAGCAACATTAGGAGCAGGAGGAAGGAGGCTATCCAAGATGTATCTTCTCTTATGCCTCTCTGTCAGAGAAGTGTCTGAAAGTAATTGCCTGGCATATAATTGCCACGTGGTGAAATCGACTTCCCTATTGGGCTTAGGGTGATGTCCAGAAAACATTCTCAATTTTGGGGTAGAGGGGACTTGTGCCTGATATTCAGTGTCATGCTTCACCACGTGTTCCACCACCAATCGCTGCACCTCTTGTGGTATGGGGAAAGTGACTGGGGTTTCGTTTATCAAGTTTCCTTCCATAGGGGATGCATCATTTGGAATTGCAAAAGAGACTTTTGATGCTGACTTTGCGGTTACAGTTGGCATCACTTGAGGCCTTGCATCATTAAATGCTCTTGTAACAGGGGTTGAAGTTATAGGGCCTCTGTCAGCATTGTCAGCCTTGTGTGCGAGCTTAGTCACCACCTGCTGGCTTAAATCATTTACATTTACACAATGTAGCTAGGCCAAATTTTCTATCTGCGACATCAGCTGATCTGCCATATCATCCAAAGTCTGAACAGTGTCTCTCTGTACTGGTGTTGGAGCACTAGAGTCACGTCGCACATATTTTATTGATCTACCATCTAGTGGCACCCATACATTTTGGCAGTTAGCATTCAAATATTCTTCTTCAGAAATCAATGGGGTGGTAACCTCCTGAAATTCACAAAGAAGCTCCCCTGAGGATCTGTCACTTAACCACTCTATTTTCTTCACCTCATCAAGATGGTCAAAGAATCTCCTCAGATCTGTGAGAGTAGTGTTTGGATCTACCTTAGTAAGTATTACAGACCTCTCAGGATCAAAATTATGTTGCTTGCACATATCCATTGTGAAAAGAAAAGAGGAAATCAAATCAAAGCAGTTAGGATCAAAATTTATTACAAGTGCAGCCCCACGTTGGGCGCCAAATTTTTCTCTCTCTTTTCTGTAACCCGCACGTCAGATTTATATCAATGAAAAGGAGGAAGAATATCTACTGGGTCTGAGCTCACCAAATATGTATACATTTCTATTACAGTAATTTGGAGTCTTGGGTTCAGGATCTCACACTTAACACAGAATAAAAAAATTGTGTTTATAAAATGTGTCTGCACTTGCATTCAATTCAGATCTCAATTTAGTCACTAACTGCTTGAATAAGGCACATACACAGAAGTCAGTTTGCACTTCTTGTATTCAATAACTTTCTCTTTTTCTTATTATACTGCACTGCAGTATGCTTGAAAACCTTTTCTAAACAAACAAAACAAAACAAAATCTTTAGTTGATCACAATTCAGTCACTGAACAGTAAAGCTGTCAGTCAACAAATAAGTTTGAAGATAAAAAAAAATACAGATAATAATAACATGAAAACAACAACAACAACAAAAAAATTGTAGATGAATACCAAAGTCCTGAATGAAGTAGGAAATGTTTTAGCTCAGTTCAGTCAATGTGTGTGTATGAGTGCCTACAGAATCCTTGCCGGAATGAACGATGAAGAAAAACTTTTCCTTCCTTACGAACGAATCCTCTGATTGCACAATCCATCCGTAGTGAAATCCAACTCATTTCTCCCCTTCTGACACGAATCCAAAAACGACCACGACGCGATGAATCAGTCCGATTTCATCAAGCACACACGGCATCCAATGATCACTAATGCAACAAAACAGTTCAGGCATTCATTTAAAGAATAAATGGCAAGGATGGAAAAGATTAAGCAGCAGCCGAAATGCGGCTCGCATCTCTCTCACCACGAGCTGGCGCACAAGTGACGTCAGCAAAACTTCATTAATTTCAAATAACATTGATAACTTACACTTACAACATTGTTTCCCCAAAAACGATTGTATAAACATGTTTAACACTTCTACTAATATAACAATAACAATTTACATTTGTCCTTTTGTGCACTTTGTCCGCTTCAAGAACAAAATTAATCATCCACATCATATTACATAAACTAATTTGTTATGTACATATGCGGAAAATAAGAATGATTATGACTTACCTAATGCAACAAAACAGTACAGGCATTCATTTAAAGAAGAAATGGCGAGGATGGAAAAGATTAAGCAGCAGCCGAAATGCGGCTCGCATCTCTCTCACCACGAGCTGGCGCGCAAGTGACGTCAGCAAATCATCGATACGCTGGTTAAATAGTTAATTCTGTTTCGCAACAAAATTAAATACAATTATACAAAAATAATTATACTTTACATGCCTGAACATGTTATGCATTAAACAAGAAAAATAAAATACATACATAAAATAATTCTCTATCAGAAATATTGACATATTCCATCAATCCATCAACTCAATTATATGAGTGGGATTCATCAGCACTACCAATCTCAGATTCTCACCGTCATTCATAAAAAGTCACCGGGTCGGGTAACACGTTTCAGTGCGGATTCTGCTCGCGTTTGGTGCTTTGAATGATTTGAACGCTTTAACTGTCTGCAGATGATGCCGCAAGCTCGTGCAGCGCTCTCAGGACCATTCCGTCCGTGATGTTTCATTTCGCAGTTTATTTAGGTAATAGCTTAAGACTATTTGTGAGATTTCAATCATCATTCAGTTACCACCCTGTATTAATATGTACAGAGTAGTGGTGTGTGTGTGTGTTTCTCCATCACTCAAGGATATAAAAACCTGAGATCTCCTACACTGTGAGATATTATTCATACTTAGTTTAAATTGTGGCAGATAGTACTTACACCTCAATGTATTGCAGTGCTTTACAAAACAGTAGGTAATAACATATTCTTTATATGATTCTGTTGATTATAAACAGATGCTGTCTTCTAGTGTCCTTCCTTGTGTCTATTCCTAAAGCCCCCTACACCTGCTCCTAATCACACTGAAGCTGCTGATCAGTAAAGCTGTTCTTGAAGCTGCAGGAAGAGACTCACGCTTCTGAGTTTGGGAACAATATGAGCTGCATGTGATTGATTCTCCAGAACATCTGATCAACGTGAGGACACCACATATAATTTCAATTATATACATGTTAGACATTTTATTTCCATGTTTTGAATATTTTCTAATGTTTTCTTTGATATAAACACCTCTCTGAGCTAATATACAATGGAATAAATGAGAAGAAATGCAGATTTGTGCTTGGGTCGGTCGCCTCAAAAGCCCACTGTTCTTTTTGGGTGATTTGTTTTTCACTTCACAGATATTTTACAGTGTGTCATATATAATCTTACCACAGTTTCTCCAGTTTACAGTGAGGATCCTCCAGTCCAGCACAGAGACTCTTCACTCCCGAGTCTCCTAGATTATTCACAGACAGATACAGTTCTCTCAGGTGTGAGGGGTTTGATCTCAGAGCTGAAGTCAGAGCAGCACAACCTTCATCTGTGACGTCACAATCACTCAACCTGTAGAGAACAATGACACACTCTTCACTCTCTCAGATCAGATCAGTTTAGCTGTGAATCCATTAGTAAAGAGAAAGTACAAATCTTTAAAATGACATTTTAAACTGAGATTTAAAATGTCAAAGAAAAAAAAATATCATGATCATAAATCATTTAAAGCCTCATTTATAAAGAAAAAAAAAACTCTTTTCCACTGTCAGGATTTTTAACCAAATTGTCTGTCTTATATAGACATTCATTCAGATCTGTTTAATCACACTATTCATTACACAGCTGAGCTTTATAGTGCTATTTTGATCTGTATTAATATGTACAGAGTAGTGGTGTGTGTGTGTGTTTCTCCATCACTCAAGGATATAAAAACCTGAGATCACCTACACTGTGAGATATTATTCATACTTAGTGTAAATTGTGGCAGATAGTACTTACACCTCAATGTATTGCAGTAGGGCTGGGCGATATATCTAATATTAGTGATAATATCAGAATAATTTTGACGACGATGTAAAATTTTAAAATATCGTGATTATCGAATATTGCAAATTCAAGAATATTTTCCCAAAAGAACGCACCAAACGTCCAGAAAACAGAACATGTTACTGCGGACTGCTCTACACTCCTCTACTACGCGAGCTCTCATGAGTGTTAGTACATGTTAGACATTTTATTTCCATGTTTTGAATACTTTTTATTTTTTGAACTACACATCACTATGACATGCGCAGGCTGTGTGAAGAAGCCCGTTGCTACTCGAACCTGTACAATCCGTTGATAAAACAATATAACGGCAGCCAGATGTGCAATAACTCGGGCCAGTTGTTTGTTCACATGTTTGTTTACTGTTCAAGCCGATCTACAGCGCATGTATGGAACACGTTTGGTAGTATAAACACAAGTAGTTCGTGTCCGTGCACGCGTCCGGATTGCTCACACGGAAAGTATAACACAGGCTTTACACTCCAACAGTCTTTTGGAAACAGGGTTTTTTAACCACACAAACAGCACTTCAGCTCGATTGAACAAAGTGTTCATAGAATGCAGTTCTTACAGGAGTGTGAATAAATGAATCTGCTCACTTTATTTATTTGTGGATCTCATTCTATTTATTTGTCAATATGTTTAATTTTTGTTAATCTCTTTATATTTATTTGTGGATCATAATCTTTTTATTTGTAATTATGCAACAATTCTATCTCCATACACCTAGCCCTAATATTAGTTATTAAAATAATCAATATTCCTCCTTCGCTAATATTTATGTATATATAATATCACTGTACTATAAAAATAGTTTCATATCTCATAAGTTGCTTGTGCAAGAATAGTATTTGATGAATCAAGCTGCTAAAGGAGTGTTTTCTGCTTCCTCCTGATCACTTCTGAAGCAGAACAGCAGCGGAGAGCAATGAGGAGACGAGGAGAGAGATGACATGACATCAGCCGATTAAAACAGTGCGCATTTATCATAAACCCAGCGTTTCTGACACAAATATTCATCTTTTCAACATCAGTCACTGTTTGTGCAAAAACACCTCAACATTCTGAAATCAAGATACATTTACTTCAGAAGCAAAATCACTTAAGATAGAAAGTCTTGTTTTCTGAAGAAAAGTAAACATTCTGCCAATGGCAAAAATCTTTTCCAGCAGCGTGTTCACGAGAGAGAAGCTCTTCATTCCTCTCAAATCATAAAGATCATCAGTGGTGTCCTGCACATCATTGTTTTGAGCTGACTGTGAGATCTGATGCTCTAGAGCTGGATCTGTGTTTATTATAGTCTTCAGATCCTGATCTGATATATAGACCTAGTTTTATTTCTGTGTTTGGACACTAATGTTGTGAATCAGAGCTTGTTCTGTAGTCATTCACAGAAATGAGTCACATCTGAGTTTGCAAAAGTCATTTTCACAAAAGGCTGACATGTAAATGGATATTTAACACAGATCTCATTAAATGACAAACTCTCAGCTTGTTTTGTGTGAATAATTCATGTACGTGTGTGACCTGCTGAAATGTAAGTTTTAATATTTTATTTGTGACATTAATGTGTTCACAATGCTGACAGAGTAAATATGTGTTAGAAAACTAGACCTATATCACTCATAATATTCCCATTCACAGGAATACACCTTTTCTATGGTTTTATTTATTTTATGGCATAATGCAGACCTCTGTAAATGTACAATAATCTAAAATATTGTCTAGTGTTGTACAGTAAAGAGTAAGCACACTTCAAGCACAAGTGAAAGTGTCTGAACGTCAGCTTTACTGATCAATGTGTGGAGCGTCTCTTTGCTGCAGCTGCTGCTGATTTAATGAACGAGTTTCTCATGTGACGGGGTTGTTTTTACCCGCGGCGCTAACAGACGCTTTACTCTAATATCTACTGTATTAAAAACACCTGTCGTGACTTCTTTAAGATTCTGACCTGTTATTCAGGAGAAAATCTCTCATTCGGGAACATTTATTTTAAAGGTGTCAGATTAATTATTAAATATGATAGTTTAGTTCATGATGAAACACTCACAGAGCTTTTCTGCAGTTGATCACAGCTGGTATCAGTCTTCTTCTCCCCTCAGCTGATGTGTTATATTTCTTGAGGTCCATCTCATCCAGCGGCTCCTCTGACATCTGAATCATGTAGGAGATTGTTGAGCAGTGAGCAGGAGAGAGATACTTCCCTGAGTGTTTGTCTGATTTCACAAACTCCTGAATCTCTCTGAACAGAGTCTGATCTTTCACTTCCAGCAGACAGAGGAACAGATTGATGGACTGATCAGCTGAGAGATTACCATCTAGATTTAGTTTAGCTGAGAGAGGCTGACGTTCAGGATCATCTTTGATCTTGTGTTTAATGTACTGTGTGGTTCTGCTGATGCTCTCTGATCTGTTCTCTGTGTGTGTCAGTAGATCCTGTAAGAGTCTCTGATTGGACTCCAGTGAGACGCCCAGCAGGAACCGCAGGAACAGATCCAGACGTCCATTCTTACTCTCAAGAGCTTTATCTACTGCTGATGTTAGTAGATCATACAGAGAGTCTTTATCAGATCTGTATAATCTGAATTCATGCAGTGGTTTCTTGTTCTTTGTTAAATGGCAGTAAAACAGATAGAAAGCAGCGAGAAACTCCTGAACGCTCAGATGAATAAAGCTGTAGACTTTCCTCTGATGAATCACAGATTCCTGCTTAAAGATCTCAGTGCAAATCCCAGAATACACTGAGGCGTCAGTGACGTCTATGCCGCTCTCAATCAGGTCCTCCTCATAGAACATCACATTGCCCTTCATCAGCTGTTTGAAAGCCACTTCAGCAAGTTTCACAATCACTTCTCTGTTGGACGGCAGGAGTTTCTCTGGATCTCTCTCTTCATACTTCTGCTTCCTCGTGTTGATCTGAATCAGCAGGAAGTGGATGTACATTTCAGTCAGAGTTTGAGGGATTTCTGCTCTCAGATCTTCTTCCAGGAGCTTCTGAAGCACAGTGGATGAGATCCAGCAGAAGACGGGGATGTGGCACATGATGTGGAGGCTTCTTGCTCTTCTGATGTGTGAGATGATTCTGCTGGCTTGATGCTCATCACTGATTCTCTTCCTGAAATATTCCTCCTTCTGAGGCTCAGTGAATCCCTGAATTTCTGTCAGACGGTGGATGTATTTGGAGGGGATCTGATTGGCTGCTGCTGGTCTGGAGGTGATCCAGATGAGAGCAGAGGGAAGCAGCTCTCCTTTCATGAGCTTTGACATCAACACAGCCACTGATGAAGTCTCAGTCACATCACAAACTTTCTGAGCGTCTGAAAACATCAGTGTGATTCTGCTTTCATCCAGACCATCAAAGATGAACACAACTTTACACTCCTCATAAATCTGTGAGTCCAGATCTTGAAGTTCAGGATGAAAGTCCAGCAGAAGTCTGTGAAGACTGTACTGATGATCTCGGATCAAGTTCAGCTCTCGAAATGGAAGCACAAACATAAAATCTACATCCTGATTGGCTTTTCCCTCGGCCCAGTCCAGAATGAACTTCTGCACAGAGACGGTTTTTCCGATTCCAGCGATGCCTTTAGTAAGAACAGTCTTGATCTGCTCTTTCTCCTCAGATCCTGCTTCAGCTGAGGCTTTAAAGATGTCATTGCAGTAGATTGGAGTGTCTTGTGAGTGTTGTGTTCTGGCTGTTTTCTCCATCTGTAAAACCTCATGTTCTTCATTCACTCTTTCTCTCTCTCCCTCTATGATGTAGAGCTGTGTGTAGATGCTGTTCAGGAGCCTCTCATTTTCCTGGAGTTTCAGTCCCTCACATAATCTCTCATACTTGTTCTTCATGCTGGTTTTGTGCTGCTCTTTGACTCTCTGTAGTTCATCATTCACTGCTTGATCATGTTTATTCAGAGACGCTGTAACGCTCGTGTTGTTCAGACAGAAGACAGAGGAGACTCCTCCAGAGATGCTTCGCTCTCCATCTGCTCTGCTGAAATATCACAAGAACTACTGATTAAAAATATCTCAAAATAAAGGATGTGTAAACTAACATCTAAACCGATTTCAGTCTTGTATTTTCAGTATAATTTCAGTTTGTTGATCTGTTTAACTCTTTGTGTAATGCACATTGTTCCAAAGGAGCTTCACAGAAAAGCAGGAAAATGCAAAGAAAAGAAAAAGAGAGTCTCACACTCCTCCAGCGAGCAGCTAAAGGTGACGAGGAAAGAACAAACTCACTGAGAGCTTTAAGAAATGAGGAAGAAACCAAAAGCTCCTCCTCAAGCTGACAGCAGAGACTCTGTTACACAGTGAGTTTCTTTTATCTGGACATTGAGATCAAATTCATTTTCCATCACTGAAATTTTGTCCACAGATTTGAGGTGAAATCAGGAATAAAATCATAACTCATCTCTCTGTCAGGACTCGACAGTGTGAGCATTTTACTCTCATCTGCAGCAAACACTAGATGTGTGTGAACAGTGAAGTGTGTTCAGGAGCACAAGAGCCAATAAAACAAGCTCCTGCAGCTCCTCACAGAGTCTTCAACATCTTACACTGCAGAACAAACATCATTATTATTCTTTACTCTCTTAAATGTGGAGAATCACGATACAGTCTAAAGTGATCATTAAACTTCAAAAGTCTGTTGTGATGAAATAAATCTGAGCGCTGCACATTCAGAGTAAAACCATGGCACTGTTGCTCTTCTACAGGCTTGTGTTTCACAGCAGTTCACAATCAGTGACTAGAGCACATTTATTCCAGATGATCGCTTGTGATTGACAGCTGATGAATTATAACAGTCTGTACTTTATGCTGTGGATATTGTAACATGTTAGATGGTTGTAAGATGCATTATCATCTCCCTCATCTTTCTGAAGGAGCAGCCAGCAATAGAAAAACAGGCATTTCAAAATATGAGTCTACTGTATTTCTGTTTGTTTATAATTAACCCTCTGGAGTCTAAGGGTATTTTTGGGGCCTGGAGAAGTTTTGTCATGCCCTGACATTTGTGCTTTTTTCAGTTTCTTATAAATATCTAAATGGCTAAAGTGTAATCTCACTGTAATCAGCACAAACTAGGCTATAATAATATGTGAGCAGCATGTATGTACATGATTGTGTTTTTGAGAAAAAAAATGTTATGCGTGGTTAGTGAAAAACTAAAAATGTTAAATCACTTGAAAAAGGCAATAAAACACATACAGAAAATTGGTTCCCAGGAATTTTGAGAACTGGAGCTTGTAGCCTAGAATTTTTTTTTTCTAAATGATGTGAAAATCATCTTGTTTACTCACTTACAGAAAACAATATATTGATTTAAATTTTCTAAGACACTTTTTGTTGGTAAAAGTCATATGCGAGTAGGCGTCAACTATCATGAATTCACACCTGAGAAGACAAAGGCCTGCATAATGAGCTGCATAATGAGCCATTCAGTCAGCTGTGTCACTGAGAGGGATGAGTTACAAGAAAGAATGTGAGGACAAAATAAATCTATATAATTTTATGTTTGTAGTTTATTTAGAATATATTTAATTATCCCACAACATAATTTAATATTCACTTGTGAGTGCAGTTAAACAGTTTATTAGGAACAATCAAAGCTGACTTTCAAACTGAATTTTTTGCATCATTACTCCAGTCACACAATCCTTCAGAAATCCTTTTAACAATCTTATTTTCTACAAAAAAACATTTATTGTTATTATTATCATCATCATTATTATTATTATTATTATTATTATTATTATTATTATTATTATTATTATTATTAATGTTGAAAAGAGCTGAGAATATTTTTTTTAGGTTTTTTAGGGGGGATAAATTGAAAGAACAGCAATGATTGTTACATTTGTTACAGTTACATTTATTGTTACATTTATATTATTTACATCAAGCTTATTGAAACTTCATAATATTTCACTTGATTATACATTTAGTCAGGAATTATAGTTTGGAAAAAGTCTTTGGAAAAAGTCTAACCAGTAAAATGTTTACACGTTATGTGAAAACTAGTACAAGTATATAAATAAATAAAAAGAGACTTACTCATGTTTATGAACTCTGCTGAATAAAGTGCTTCATTCTTTTTTCTGAGGAAATCCAAATCTCAAATCCTCAACCACATCACATCTTTTTGGGGTGAATTATGTCTTATTCCTCTCATCGCGAAGCAAACAGTAAAATAATAAAAACTTGAAGAACAGTCTCGCTGCGTTGTCTTCTGTTGTGTGGGCGTATTCAAAAGCCGCGCGCTTCAGTGAAACATTTGAATCTCAAAAGCGCGCTCGGCGCGGGGGCGTGGTCGCATTAGAAGATAATGAAGGGAGCCGTGAAAAACGGACATCGCGTTGTTTTCGTATCGATTACTTTATCACAGAATATTTGTTTTCAGCAGCACTTGTTTAGTTTAAAAGTAGACATGTCAGGCTTTCTATAGATATCTCTCTCATGTCTCTGTGTTGAGTATTCACTGAGTTACAGTTCATTTTAATGACGCATTTGTAACTGAAGATCAGCGCAGACAAAGGCTGCAGACAGCACTCCTTGTTTGTTATCTTTATTTTATAAGTGCACAAAGTTTTGTTGTTATTATGTCTGCATACAAAAAAAAGTAGACCCTTTACAGATTCGATTGATGTATTGCACTTATCTGTACGATCAAAACTGAAAGTGTAATTTAAGTTCTTTTCGGGGTTATCAGGAGAAAATACCCCAAAACGCGTATACGCGTTAATCGACTCCAGAGGGTTAAAAGTCCCACATCATGGATAAAGTTTTTTGCTTTGTTTAGACACATTATTAGATATTTTCATGACATTTCATGCATATTTATCACATTTTCATTGCGCTCCTGAAGTTTGTTAATGTAGGAGCTCGTGTGTCTGTGTGTATTGAGTGTGTTTCTGACTCCCATAAAGCACTTCAATCATCACCACATGATTATCCTCACCTGGGGTCAGAGGTCACTGCTTCATCACTGAGGTCAGGAGGAGGATGACCCATGGATCTATCACTCTTCAGAGACACACAGCTGTGATCAGGAGATGAAGATCTCTGACTGCAGATCCTGAGAAAACACACAGAGATATCACACTCTTTTGCTGTAAACAGTGATGATGACAGAAAGTGAGAATCTGCAGCATCAGTCAGATGTGACGCTAAAACACATTTACATTAGGGATGTCAAATTTCGATTATTTCCATGATCAATCGTCGTTTAAATTAACGATCAATTAATCGATTAATCGTTACCCAGACAGCAATATAGTGTTGGCCCAGATCCGGCCCACATCTGGCCCACGTGAAATCCATTCGGTCCAGATGTGGGCCGGATCTGGGCCGAAACTGCTGCAAAATGCGTCTATTGCAGCGGCACGCAGTCACCGGCATAAAAGGATGTGCAAAAGGCACACCCACACACACACACACACAATGCTTTCTCACTTGAATTAAAGGGGTTTTAGTCTGAATAAAATGCTAGTAGCAGGACTGTAAAATGAATAGATGTGATTAAGATCATTTGATAAAATGAAGAGAGCGCCATATGTCTGAGGCCATTTTAGTTTGTTGACTGTTTCCCTGCACGGAGACCGCTGAACGCGCCTCTTTAAATGGTTTTGTGGTGCTCGTTGTTGTATTTTAAAACACAATTGCAATGTTTTCAACAGACATTATGGTATTTAAAATAAAGTTATCCCAAACGTAACTGTGGCGCGTGTGACTGCGCTGCACATTAAGTGAACTGCTTACATCGGCGCTGCTGCACCAAAACACACTGTTGCTCACATTAATTTGATCCTGCTGGATTCTGTCCTAGAAAATGTCCGATTTTTAATTTTTGCATTCCGGTAGGCAAATTTGTTTTTAAAAATCCAGCATACAGTGCATTAGATCGTGACAGAGCGTGTGTGCAGACGAGGATGAGCGAGCGCGGATTTATTTGGAGGTTATTGCTCATGTCTCATTCGGCACAAATCCAAATGTTTCCATATTCGCAATGTATTTGAATGTTAAACTATTACTTATAATGTAAACTAGGCTTGTACTTTACACGCATTCGCATAGGCTATAGACGGAAAAGATCATCCTCTTCACATGAGAAAAAACGTCATTGGCATAACAGCTGAGTGAACCGGTATACTGCGGTCTATTTAAACTGACCAGTGTAACCTTTTAAATCTTTAGTGGACTATTTTATTTTGATAATGAACAGACTGCGGTGTAAGTTTGAATCGCTAGAATATACGTGTGCAGCAGGCTCCGGCGCGATCGAAACAACTGAGAAATAAAAAAAAATTAAAATTAAAAAAATTAAAAAATCTTTTTCCGCAAAAGTGTTTACTTTCATTTGCGCGCACACAATAAAAACAGAAGATGTGTGCTCTTGTAAAATAAAGCAAACAAACAGAATGCGTTGTCATCCTTTTTATTTCCGTTAACTTATGGAGCGCAGCCACACTTCTGTTTTAAATCCATTATCTTAATTATTTAAGTCGGATATATTTCGCATATTTAAAAAAAAAAAAAAAACATTATGAAAACAAATTGATATTTTTATGTTGGGCCTATTAGGCTACATAGGCTATACATTTTCCTCAAAGCATCCCATTTTGTCCCAGGGCTTGAGAACCTAGTCAGGTCCGTGCAGAAACTTGTCGATGGCGTCACCGTTTAGTGACATCACTGAATGCGCTTTGGAAAACGTATTGTCAGTGTCGGTCACAGCGCCTATTAATCGTTGTTTTGAATCCAGCAATTATTTATTTACAAATTATAAGCTCTGGTTATGACAAGTGTGGTATAAAAGCTTTGTTTATTATAGTAATAATAGGAAAATGTTAGATCGCGACCGTGCCTCTGGATGCGTTCGAGCCCATAGCCTTCATTTACGCGGCTTTGTTCTGGTTTGCCGGTTAGTCACGAATTTCCACAAATTCAATAACATAAAGGCTTTTCCTAAATCTTCACAGTCTAACCCTCTAATTTCGCAGGTTTATTTTATTATCTTTCACTTTTAATAACGGTTTTCGCATCTCTTACTGTGGTAAACATGCGGGAAGGGAAATTAAAGATTTAAAGAATTAAGAATTCGATTTATTAATTTGTTCCCCTATTCCACTTAAATCATGGGTTATTTATGGAACAAAATTAATAAAACATGGACAGTTGCCACAAATTGTTGCTCTTCTACAGGCTTGTGTTTCACAGCAGTTCACAATCAGTGACTAGAGCACATTTATTCCAGATGATCGCTTGTGATTGACAGCTGATGAATTATAACAGTCTGTACTTTATGCTGTGGATATCGTAACATGTTAGATGATTGTAAGATGCATTATTATCTCCCTCATCTTTCTGAAGGAGCAGCCAGCAATAGAAAAACAGGCATTTCAAAATATGAGTCTATTGTATTTCTGTTTGTTTATAATTAAAAGTCCCACATCATGGATACAGTTTTTACTTTGTTTAGACACATTATTAGATATTTTCATGACATTTCATGCATATTTATCACATTTTCATTGCGCTCCTGAAGTTTGTTAATGTAGGAGCTCGTGTGCTCATTGTGTCGAGTGTCTGTGTGTATTGAGTGTGTTTCTGACTCCCATAAAGCAGTTCAATCATCACCACACAATTATCCTCACCTGGGGTCAGAGGTCACTGCTTCATCACTGAGGTCAGGAGGAGGATGACCCATGGATCCGTCACTCTTCAGAGACACACAGCTGTGATCAGGAGATGAAGATCTCTGACTGCAGATCCTGAGAAAACACACAGAGATATCACACTCTTTTGCTGTAAACAGTGATGATGACAGAAAGTGAGAATCTGCAGCATCAGTCAGATGTGACGCCAAAACACATTTACATCATGATCATCTGATCCGGACGCTTCTCCACATGTGTGAATGGTGTGCCAGCAGAAGACAGTTTGTCTTCCACTAATAAACAAACTCTTAGCAATGCTGTGAGGTTTTCTGACCCGCACTCTCGGTCATACAGGGGTCAAGCATCCTAACAAATAGTTCAAATTACATTTATCTTGAGGAAAAACCCAGTGTCTATACGAAAGAAAAGCTCAAGGCTTTCAGATCTCTACATAGGCATATAACATAGTATCTTACAGTCACGTCCAGCACACTGAATACTGATATTTGTCTATTACAAACTGAAGTACTGCCTAGAGACAAGAACACTAACCGCAGCTCTACAAGACTATTATAAAGCAGCCAAACAACTCTATACTGATTCTGAGCTGCACTTCTGGGTAAGTGTGTTATTAACTGTTCTTCATGATAAAACACTAGAACTACTGCTACTACTGTCTAATCTATGTACATGTTTCAGGTTTAAATATCACTATATGTCATAACTGTAGGGCTAATACACTATCTCCTCTGTGAACTTCATATTTGAATATTATGTAGATCTATTGTTTACATCAATTTCATGCTTTATTCATCAGTGCAGTCTGTCTCTTTAATGCTTGAAATCATAAACGTCTGTTTCGCTTCAAAGTGTGTCTTTGATGACGGTATTCTGTAAAAATGAAAATCATGTTTTTTTGCATTCTGATTCTGACGTACAAAGGCACACATTTGTTCATTATTTTGTTATTTTTCCTCCACTTGTTTCAGTTTTTCTGCCTCAATAATGCGCTGCAGTGCCGTAAACATAACGTCTCTTGTTCAATCTGTCGACTCGAATACTGGATCATCTCTCACCTGAGGTCAGAGGTCACTGGATCATCTCTCACCTGGGGTCAGAGGTCACTGGATCATCTCTCACCTGAGGTCAGAGGTCACTGGATCATATCTCACCTGAGGTCAGAGGTCACTGGATCATCACTGGATTCAGGAGGATTCATGGATCTGTGGCTCTTCAGAGACTCTCTGGTGTGATCTGGAGATGAAGATCTCTCTCTGATCTCCATAATGACAGACTGACACGAGGCCTGTATATGAAACACTTAACTAATCATACATGACAATATATCCATTAATTCTTCAATTATTATTATATAACAGAATATCCATTACACTTTAAATAATTCAGAGAATTGTGACGAGGAGGATGATAAAATCATCAGCTCTACACTTCAGTCACAGTCTGAATATTTCAGGAGATCAGT
This sequence comes from allo-octoploid hybrid of Carassius auratus x Cyprinus carpio, assembly GCA_024542945.1. Taxonomy (NCBI): domain Eukaryota; kingdom Metazoa; phylum Chordata; class Actinopteri; order Cypriniformes; species allo-octoploid hybrid of Carassius auratus x Cyprinus carpio. Next base: position 18,957 of record JANHFF010002018.1, on the reverse strand, counting down.
GTGTGATCATGTGTCAGCAAACAAGTTTATATGATTCTTTAGCGTCTTAATGAAAATTCTGTAACATAGTTTGGTTAAAAGTTAAAATAAATAAAAAAAAATAATCTGTATAGATCAGAAATATCAAATATATTCCATCTGTCACTCAAACATGCCTCATATTTGAGCTTTTCTTTCCTTTTAAAACTCGTTCGTTCTATAATCTGATGTCCAGGTTCATTTCTGCTTATTTTCAGATGAAATTCAGCAGCAGGTCAGCAATTAAGAATTGATCAGCTAACACTGATTTTCCTCACTGGGTTGTTGTTTTGTGGAAAATAAGACAAATAACGCGGAACTGAGGACTTTGGACCCATGTTAAACTGTAACCTGATTATCATTCAACTTGAACGCCCACCTTTGCATATTAATTTGTAAAGAATCCGTGAATTAATCTCAACTAAAAGAATCCCTAGAGCTTGATATTATTATAATCCTGAAGATGAATTTATGATCATCTGATTTTACATGCGTTACAACTCACTACAACGGTTTAAAGATCGAGTTTAGTATGAAAACAACGCGAAAACGAAAACATTGTACAATAATATGACATGAAATCAAAAGCTTATAACTGAACTTACCGTAATGGGGTTTTTATGCCAGTTTTTAAGTCTTCGAAATGTGAAGTTACATTCGGTAAGTATTGAGACTTTACTTTCGATTTCAATACAAAGGCGTATCCTCGTGATGCAGACCGCGCATGCGCAAGAGACCTCAGGTGTCAACAACATACAAACCCCGCCCATTTGTCTGCTTTCATTTGTGTGCTGTCAGTCTATCGTTAAATGTGTTTAGCGCCCCCTGCTGCACTGGAGTGTGTGACATAACGCTTCCTCAATTACATTCTACTGATCTCGTCTCATGAAGAAAATACTGTTAATTCCTACCCACTTCCTTTAAATTTTAGTTATGATTTCTTTTAATTCAATTCTTTCTAAATTAAAGCTTTTTGCAATTAATATACATTTAATATACATTTCAACTACATATGTCAAATGTATCTGTGCTTATTTTATTCATAACGATTTGTGTCTTTAAGTGTATGTCCTAACCCCAGTCTAGTAAATATATATTTTGATTGATTTGAATATTGTAATATTTTCTTTCGTTTGTCTGTATCTCATCATCTCTCTTCTGCCACTATTGCATTTTAATGGACACTTTGCTTTAGTTTTTTCCAAGCTGGATCTCTATGTTTTCATTCCTTGTATATGGTCTATGGTATTTCAACATTAATAATAACATTAACACAACACCAAACTAACACTTTTGGACTTCCTCAGTTTGTGTAAATCCACATGGGGTTCAGAGTGTCATTTTATTTATTTATTTACATAACTTTCACACATCTTACCCTAAATAATGGAAGTGAAATGTGACAACATGCCCCATAGGTGTGACACACTGTAACATCTGAGGGGCACGAAATAACATGACCATATGACAGCTTAAATTATCTGATCTAATGAGAAAAACATACAAACTTAATATTTTGAAATAACATTATTAACTTTTTTTCAAATAAAACAATGGCATTTTTTAAGAATGAAAAACGAACTAATTTTGGAGTTTGACAATGAGCACATCGCAGCCATGTTTGGGACGGATCTGATCAACACACAGCAGAGTTCAAAACAATGAGAGCAAACAGATGAAGAAACACATTCAGAAACACACAGAGATGAACACAACACTTCCCTCCACAGAACACCAGACAAATAGAGGAGACATTTCTGAACACTGAACACTGAACACTGACTCTCAGTCTTTATCCATTTGTGTCCTGTGGTGTCTCATTAAACTTCATGAAAGTAAATAGAGTAAATTACTTCACTAATGTCATAGAAAAGCAGTGTGACACCGTTCCCATCTGCGCAGCTGGAATTTAAAGCTGGTTAGTGTCTGATATGCTTTTAACTGATCTTGGGTCAGTTTTGTAACTTCAGTTTTAATTAATTTAATATGTGTGGCTAATAAAAAACTAAAAGTTTGTTGTGTTCAATTGGCCTAGCTCTGCATAAAAACACACAAAAAAAGCATCACAAATTAATGAAAGAACATAAATTATACAGAAAATTATATTTAATGTTGTTTCATTTGTAGATTACAGTTCATAAATGACACATTTACATTTAATTATTTAGCAGACGTTTTTCTCCAAAGCGACTTACAAATGAGAACAGTAGAAACAATCAGATCAACGAGAAAACAACAACGGTATACAAGTGCTATGACAAGTCTCAGTTAGTCTAGTACAGAACACGTAGCCAGGGTTTTTTTTTTTTTTTTTTTTGAATATGATAGACAAGAAAAAGAAAAAGGTAAGTACTAGTATTAGTTGGTTAAGTGCAGGCGAAAAAGATGAGTCTTTAGATGTTTTTTGAAAATGAGTAAAGACTCAGCTGTTCGAATTGAGATCGGGAGGTCATTCCACCAGCTGGGAGCAGTCCAGGAAAAAGTCCGTGAGAGTGATTTTGAACCTCTTTGGGATGGCACCACAAGGCGTCGTTCACTTGCAGAGCGCAAACTTCTGGAGGGTGCATAAGATTGAACTAGTGAGTTTAGGTAAGTTGGCGCCGTGCCAGTGGTCGTTTTGTAGGCAAGCATCAGTACCTTGAATTTGATGCGAGCGGCTACTGTAGCCAGTGTAACCTGATGAGGAGAGGAGTAACATGAGCTGTTTTTGGCTCATTGAAGACAACCCTCGCTGCTGCATTCTGGATTAGTTGTAGAGGCTTGATAGTACATGCAGGAAGGCCCGCCAGGAGAGCATTACAATAGTACAGTCTGGAGAGAACAAGAGCTTGGACAAGAAGTTGGGTGGCTTGCTCTGACAGGAAGGGTCTAATCTTCCTAATGTTGTATAAGGCAAATCTGCAGGACCGGGTCGTTGTAGCAATATGGTCTGTGAAGCTTAACTGATGATCCATCACAACTCCTAGGTTTCTGGCTGTCCTGGAAGGAGTTATGGTTGACGAACCCAGCTGTATAGAGAAGTTGTGATGAAACGATGGGTTAGCTGGAACCACCAGCAGTTCAGTCTTAGTAAGGTTGAGCTGAAGGTGATGGTCATTCATCCAGCTAGAAATGTCACTCAGACAGGCTGAAATGCGAGCAACTACCATCGGGTCATCTGGTTGGAATGAGAAGTAGAGTTGAGTGTCATCAGCGTAGCAGTGATAGGAAAAGCCATGCTTCTGAATGACAGATCCTAATGACGTCATGTAGATGGAGAAGAGAAGCGGTCCAAGTAGTGAGCCTTGAGGAACCCCAGTAGCAAGTTGTTGTGACTTAGAAACTTCACCCCTCCAAGACACCATGAAGGATCTATCAGAAAGGTAGGAGTTAAGCCACTGGAATGCGGTTCCAGAGATGCCCATCTTTCTGAGGGTGGACAGGAGAATCTGGTGATTAACGGTGTCAAAAGCAGCAGACAGGTCCAGCAAAATGAGTACTGAGGATTTTGAAGCTGCTCTTGCCAGTCACAGGGCTTCAGTAACCAAAAGCAGGGCAGTCTCAGTTGAGTGGCCACTTTTGAAGCCAGATTGGTTGCTGTCCAGGAGGTTGTTCTGTACAAGAAACATAGAGAGCTGGTTGAACACAGCTCGTTCGAGTGTCTTTGCAATGAATGGAAGGGATACCGGTCTGTAGTTTTCTAGAAGTGCTGGATTTAGAGATGGTTTCTTCAGCAGTGGGCTTACCCGAGCCTGCTTAAATGCTAAGGGAAATGTTCCAGAGTGAAGAGAGGACTTGATAATGTGAGTAAGTGAAGTTATGACTGAAGAAGAAATCGCTTGAAGGAGGTGAGTGGGGATCGGATCCAGTGGGCAAGTAGTAGGATGACTGGACAGGATAATTTTGGAAACGTCCATCTCTGAGAGTGGAGAGAAGGAGGAGAAAGAGTGAGCATTAGTCGTTGTGAAGTTATCCTCAGTCTGCGGTGTGGAGAATTGGTCACTGATGGTTCTTGTCTTATTTGTGAAGAAAACTGCAAAGTCGTCAGCTGTAAGAGTCGATGGAGGAGGAGGTGGAGGCGGATTAAGAAGAGAAGAGAAGGTTTTGAAGAGTGTCCGGGCGTCACAACAGTTGTTAATCTTGTCGTGGTAATATGATGTTTTAGCAGTGAAGACGTTTGCAGAGAAGGAAGAGAGGAGAGACTGATACACACTGAGGTCGGTAGAGTTTCTTGATTTATGCCATTTCCTCTCTGCAGCCCTGAGTTTAGAGCGATGTTCACGGAGTACATCAGACAGCCAGGGGGCAGATGGGGTAGTGCGTGCTGGTCTAGATGACAGTGGGCAAAAGTTGTCCAAGCAAGAGGTTAGAGTGGAACAAAAAGTGTCCGTAGCACTATTCGTGTCCCGAGCTGAAAACTGCGAGAGTGAAGGAAGTGAGGATGAAACCACAGAGGAAAGGCGAGATGGAGAGAGTGAGCGTAGGAGTGTGACCCGTGTTGGAGCGTGTGCCGCTTCAGGAGTAAGTGCTAGGTTAGCAGTAATGAGGAAGTGGTCTGAGGTGTGCAGTGGAGTAACTAAAGTGTTGTCCACTGAGCAACAGCGCGTGTAGATGAGGTCCAGTTGGTTGCCCGATTTGTGAGTCGCTGTAGTAGAGACTCGCTTGAGATCAAATAAGGCGAGCAGAGTGTTGAAGTCAGCAGCCTGGTGTTTATCTAGGTGGATGTTGAAGTCACCAAGCAGTACCAGAGGAGTACCATCTTCAGGATAGTTTGATAGCAGCACGTCCAACTCCTCCAAGAAGTCCAACTCCTCCAATTGACCTGGGGGACGATAAATGACCACAAAGTGGATTTTAACAGGGTGGGTTACAGTAACAGCATGTGATTCAAATGAACCATTACCTGTAGGTGGTGGTTGAAGATCAAATTTCCAATCTTTCGATATAAGGAGACCAGTACCTCCGCCCCTCCCAGTCATACGAGGGGTGTGGGAACAAGTGAAAGTAGCGGAGAGGGCTGCGGGAGTGGCAGTGTCCTCAGGTTTGATCCAAGTCTCAGTCAGTACCATGAGGCTGAGACCAGAATGAGTAGCAATAGAAGAAATGAAGTCTGCTTTGTTAACAGCGGACTGGCAGTTCCAGAGACCAACTGGAATAGAGAGCGTTGTAGTAGAGGTCAGAGGGACAGGCCTTAGATTTGTCGGGCAGGCCTTCCTTTGACGTACATAGCATGCTCTCTGAGTGTTGGTAGTGATAGTAGAGATCTGAAAGCACATAGTGACTACAAGTGACCAAAATAAGTATTTGAGGACGAGCTGTACAAAAATTGAAGGGGAGAAAAGCAATACTCAAGCGCCCTGTCGGTGTCCTTGCTCGGTGGAGTCGCGCAGGTAGAGTCGATGGTCTTTACACTCGTCGGTCTTCACACGAGGAGGCTTCACACGAGGGCTGCCGCGGTGACACCTACCACTTATATATTTGCCTGATTACCTGTGATTGAAGTCAGCTAGTCACGCCTCCCTATTTAGCAGACCGAAACTGTCCAGTCCCGCGATAGGCAAACGCAAAACCAAACGCCACTTCGCACGTATTTACCAGGGTAAGACACACAGTAATTAAAGCAAAGTTTCCCTAGCAACTATGATCACGCAGTAGTCTAATGAGAAAACGAGGCAAAAATATGGGATCAGAATCCCGCCAAATGTATTGCAGTCATAGATCGAAAAATAATAAGCATAAATAAAACATTTAAAAACACATGCAAAAGTTTCCCTAGCAATGATGATCACGCAGTAGTCTAATGAGAAAAAGAGGCAAAAACACTTACAAACTGCTGTCCTTATCTGTCGCTCGACTGTTTCTTCTGACAAGCGCTTATAAAACAGCTCTTTAAGTAGTGCTTACCGGCTTACTGGCTATAGTCACGCCTCCCTATTTAGCAGACCGAAACTGTCCAGTCCCGCGATAGGCAAACGCAAAACCAAACGCCACTTCGCACGTATTTACCAGGGTAAGACACAGTAATTAAAGCAAAGTTTCCCTAGCAACTATGATCACGCAGTAGTCTAATGAGAAAACGAGGCAAAAATATGGGATCAGAATCCCGCCAAATGTATTGCAGTCATAGATCGAAAAATAATAAGCATAAATAAAACATTTAAAAACACATGTAAAATAATAACGCACAAAACTGAAAAACAAATGCAATTTTTTTTAAAAATAACAAACAACGCGGTCATGGATCGAAAAATAATAAGCGTGAATCAAAAATGTAAACACATTTAAAATTATATTGCACAAAACTGAAACATGAATTCAAAATTTTCCAAATCGCAAACAAAATCAGGTTTCCTGCTCATATGTTACTTTTTTGTGCGCTTATGGTCTTTTCCCCTTTGCTCTTGTTTCCACATTCTGCGCTTGCGTTTCTATATGTTGCGGTTAGAGTTTCATGTAAATCAGGGCAGGCTTCAGCGCCACCATTGGGCCACAAGTTCTAGATTGACAGCTGCTCCTCTAGCCAATCAGTCCAAGGGGGAGTTGACGTCACTCCAATGCGACTCGTGGCTGCTGTGGCAGGTGTGTGAAGCTGGATAACCAGCGTCAGCAGGCAAATCCTGGACGATCTCGGGTAATTAGCCATAAATATTTTGTTAATGGGTGACAGAAACATTCCCTTTGTGTGTTATGATATTTTCTGCAAGCTCTGTGTAGTCCGAGTAGGCCGATATGTAGCCCGTTAACACGTGTCTTGTTAGTTTGGTTTAGTGAGCAATACTTTATATTTTAGGCAGTAGGGCTGCACTATAAATCGCACATGATATTTAATGCGCAACTTGTCAGTAAAGCCGGTTCTGTAATCAGCGGTAAATCTCCATCACCTGCGCACTTTTGAAAGCGTGCAGGTGATGGAGATTTACAGCTGATTACAGAACCGGAATGCAAATACAGTATTTTATGTGTTATATTTGTGGTTGTAGCTAGAAGGGATACAGCTACAGGAAACCAATATTAAATATTTTTTCTACCAATTAGATTGTGTTTTTATTAAAGTTTACACCTACCCCAACCCTAAACCTACCCTTACAGTAATGCAGATACATTAAAAATCATTGTTTAGCACAAGAAAAAGGACAAGGTAGGAAATGTCAGGACACCGCCTTTACTGACAAGACGCGCATTAAATATCGCGTGCAATTTATCGTGCAGCCCTACACTGCCTAAAATATAAAGTATTGCTTACTAAACCAAACTAACAAGACACCTGTTAACGAGCTAGATATCGGCCTAGTCGGACTACATAGAGCTTGCAGAAAAGATCATAACACACAAAGGGAATGTTTCTGTCACCCATTAACAAAATATTTATGGCTAATTACCTGAGATCGTCCGGGATTTGCCTTCTGACACTGGTTATCCATTCTCACAGTAGATCTTCACACTGTTAATCACGGGATTGGGACGGGACAGGAAAAAATGTCAGCGGGAGTGGGCGGGACCGGGAATCGTAACACTTTGATCCCCAACTTTATACACAAATATAGCCTACCTTTTAAATAAACTATAAACTGTAGGCTTATATTTTAACTTTGAACTCAATTCTACTTCCCCTGTGTCTTTATGTTCTCCTCCTGTCTGCTTTGGTGTGGCTGGTTCAGTGAATGACCTGCGCGTGAAGGACATATTGTTAATGGCTGGTCTATGTGGTAATACAGTAGCCTACATCGGGCAGGACATCCAAAAGCCCAGCTATCACTCATAGACCTCAAATATAGCTTTTCATCTAAAAGATGTATGTAGTCACAACTTTACATGGCCGCTCAATCTAATGTTAACCCACAGAAATGTGCGCTATTGAAGTGTGTGCACAAACTGAACAGCAGCGCGCTCACAGCAGGACAGATAGAGGCACCGGTGCTCTCACTGGCTCTTAAAATACTCCGTAATCTTTGGTCATACAGATAAAAGTAATAAATCTTTCGAATCCGTATACGTTCATTTGTGTGCACTCAGAATAACAACGAAATGTTGTGCTTCTGTAAAATAATTAAAGCCAATGATGCGGTTTCTGTCGTCTCGGTCATGTGAACTTGAGCGAGAAACTTCGAAACTCTGTGTATGAAAAATAAATCTATAGACAGTGAAATGTCTACGCTCAAATGAAAAAAATAAAAAATAAATAAAATAGAAAACGTGTGTGTTAGCATGGATGTTTTACATTAAATTTAATGTGTGTGCAATGCACAATGTGCATTAAGATGGCTTTCAGTTCAATGAAATAACAAAAAAACTACATTTTGAATTTTTATTTAACTAAAGTGGGCATGCTGTGATCTGTACTGTATTTTATTTTTATTTTTTTTGTAACAGATTCCGGGCAAAAAGAAATACAACATAGTGGGAGGGAACGTGAGTCATTCTTCAGGGATTGAAACGGGAAGGGATTTTCCCCCAGTTTTTTGTGTGATTGGGACGGGATGGGATCTTTTTTTTTTGTGGGAGTGGGACGGTAGAGATTTGAAAATCCACTCCCGTGTCACCCTCTACTTCACACACCTGCCACAGCAGCCACGAGTCGCATCGGAGTGACGTCAACTCCCCTTTGGACTGATTGGCTAGAGGAGCAGCTGTCAATCTAGAACTTGTGGCCCAATGGTGACGCTGAAGCCTGCCCTGATTTACATGAAACTCTAACCGCAACATTTAGAAAGAAACGCAAGAGCAGAAAGTGGAAACAAGAGCAAAGGGGAAAAGACCACAAGCGCACAAAAAAGTAACATATGAGCAGGAAACCTGATTTTGTTTGCGATTTGGAAAATTTTGAATTCATGTTTCAGTTTTGTGCAATATAATTTTAAATGTGTTTACATTTTTGATTCACGCTTATTATTTTTTCGATCCATGACCGCGTTGTTTGTTATTTGCATTTGCATTATTATTGCATTTGTTTTTCAGTTTTGTGCGTTATTATTTTACATGTGTTTTTAAATGTTTTATTTATGCTTATTATTTTTCGATCTGTGACTGCAATACATTTGGCGGGATTCTGATCCCATACAAAAACACTTACAAACTGCTGTCCTTATCTGTCGCTCGACTGTTTCTTCTCATTGATCTTCTCATTCATCTCATTGATGAAAACAGCTGTAATTGTTTTCTTAAAAGCTGTATTATTCATGTTTGGATCGAGTTCTCATTGCATTTACACAGTTTTGATGAGCAGCTGTCGCCAGTGTCTCATGTTTCCAGCAGAACTCACTAGAAATCACATTTGGGACAAATCTAGAGCGACCGTGAAGTGCAAACAGATTACAATTCTGAAAACACAATCACAAATTACAAACGCAAATGCAAATCTAAAACACAAAATAACTATTCAGAAAACATTATAATGAGTCAGAAAACACTATCATAGATATAGATAATAAAGGCTAGATGTCTCGTCCGCACCTGGTGACCATCTCGTGACAGTCAGCTCGCTCTCTCGTAACATTGTGTTTTAATGGTGCATGTACTATTTAAATAACCATAACTTGCTCAATTTTCTACTGATTTTCAAACTGTTTGGTTTGTTATAAACATCAGAGATGTACTTATGACACTGCATACTTATAATTATAACCATGGACTTCCATATGAAAATAACATTGAACAGAACAGATAGGTGCAATGAATATACACACGCACAAGGTATTTATGTTAAATCAATATAAAGGCTACTAAAACTCAGTGTACAGAATGGCAACATGAGATATATATATATATATATATATACACTTTTCTAATATGAATATTACTATTATAATAAAATTATTTGAATTATTACATTTATTTTAACTTCTTCAGGGTTGGGCCATTTACTAGGCTTTTCCCCTCGACACTGCACTGTGCCTACTTCAGAGATCACTGTTCCCAGGTATTTTTGCCTACCATCAAACACCTGACCTCTTTAGAAAGCTGAGACCCTGTAGTTTCTAAGAAAACAATCAGAATAATAGTGTGAAGTACTGGCACAGAGTTACAGAGGATAGAATATTGGTTTTTCTCAACTGACCACATTTCAGCCTCTAGGTCACTTGATATGACTTTAGAAACAGAACTGAGCCCAAGCACCAGGTCTTGTGACGCTGTGTGCAGAAGCAGATCAATATAGAATGTAAAAGGAGTACTTTAGACAGTATATTTGCCAAGGTATGCTCATGTGTTTTGTAAAATGCCCTATGGAAACTCCCCATAGGACTTTTGGTTACCCAAACATGCATACTGACAATAAAAGGCTTACTGTGTGGTAAACTCTTGGTGTAGAAGCATAATCCTGGTCTCAAATGAAAGGTAACACTCTGAAGTTTCTTGTAGACTATTTGGATTGTATGTCAGGGGTCCTGATACAGAATGACTACACAAAATATGGAATAATTACACAAAAGTCTCTATTTTTAAACTATTATAAAAGTGACATTTATTTGCAATAAAAAATAGGTACAAGATTCCTCTTTACAAATATACATAAAGAAATGCTGCTTGTTGAAATCCCCTCCCTGTAGAGAGAACTACACTACTGTGGAGGACAGAGATAAAAAGGCTAATGCACTCTGAAAAGGACGGTTTTATTGAGCTTCTGTCACATGTTGTTGCTCTGTAAGGTAAGGTTAGTCCACAAGACCATCGAAGCGGACGGGAAGGTAGCTGTGGTCATGTACTAGGGCAGGAATGTCAGCAAACGGGGATGGAAGATCTTCTCCTCATATCTACAGCTGACAGGCTTGTAGAGGTGTTGATGACAGCTGGTAGGGACTCTGGGTCATCCTCTGCATCACATTGCCTCTGCACACCGGGCCATCAGCTTCTTAAAGATGTACTTCAACTGGCTGGCATTAGGGTTGTTATTCCAGCCACCTTAAAAAAAACACAAGATATACGAGTATAGTACACAGATATTCAATACATGCTTTAAAATGTTTTATGCTTTAAAAAAAAAAATACAAATTAGAACTAGCCACTCCTGAATGATCTTTCCACATAAATTAAGTTGAATGACATGATCAATTCAGACTGTATCAGTGGTGATCAATTCTGCAAACAGATTCAGTCAAACACAGGCATTTTTCTAAATACTCAAAATGGTTTGTGGCACTTCCAGGTACTGTGTATGTCTTCAGAAAACACATTTTACAAAAAATAAAAACATATGGACCGACAAACTGAAAACAATGCAAGCATTTGCTGACACTTTGTGTCACTCAGTGTAGCGGCTGGTAAATATAAATGATGAACCCTGCGGAGGCTCTGATGGAGCTGAAGAGAAGCTCCAAGTGGTCCTGGCTGAAGCTGTAGGTCAGGACATATCGCTGTCCTTCAAGCAGCACAGGAACCATCCACATCAACGTGTCAGTGTTTATGATGAAGCCCAGGACAAAGAGGAACCTTCAAAAGCAAATACTGTATTACTATGATGATCCTGCCAAAACAGGACACAAGAAAGCAGGGATGCAAGTCCATTGGCAGGTTGTCTTCCGCTCTTCTAGAGGTGCTTGTGCTTCTTGTTGCTACCAGCCAAAATAAAGTAAAGAAGTTCTGAGTGTCTTAAATGTGCTGTAGTAAACAACACATTATATAACTTGCACAAACGAAAACTAAAGTGACATTTAATCACATATTGACATATCAATCTTATACACCTTGAATTATTGTTGGTCAATGATAAACATACCCTATATATAAATTATTGTCAACATTTCCAACACTTTTTTCCTTCTTTCAACATTAAGGGTAAGGACAAAAATACACACCTAAATTATCATGTTTGAAGTAATTGTGTGTATGAATGTGTGTGTGCACGTATGCATCATGTATGCATGTATGTACTTTAGAACAAGACAACCACACTAAACTAGTTATAAAAAGGTGTCCAAAAGAAACATTCTGTGATTGTGTGAACAAACTTGTAAAAAGCTTTGGGTCAACAACAATCTTGTAATACTATGATGTCATAGCCCCGCTGTTCCTGTGTAACAGGACCTGTATTTTACACACATCCACTAAGTAACTAACGATTATCCCAAATATAATCATAATATTGTCATATCTTACAGGTGAAAGGTGATCCACGGGCTCTCGTTTTGAGACTACGGCGATTGGAGCATCTGTAGGCTGCACAAAAGTCTGGCATCTTCTATAAAGCCAGCAATGTCCTGTATCATAATGTAAGATGTGTTTAACAAACCAAACCGATTGGAAATCATGTGCAACTTAAGTTATATAAGTTATATTGAAAAGAAAGAGCAATTCTGCCTCTCCCACTGATGTAACTATAGCTCTCACTCAAAGCTTCTTGTTATTTCCCAGCTAAGAACTACAACCAAATCCACAAAGACTGTAATTTAGACAAAAGATTAGTTGTCATAAAATCGTTATTGGTGTCAGTAAAACCTTTATAATTGAACAGCTCGATTGTGGTCTCAGCCAGTAGCCGTGATACACAACTATGCTGCACGATTAAGTGTTTTTCTAAAAGTAAAGCTGCAATTTCAACACGTTCAAGCATCCAGAATTATAGCCACGTTAATAACGTTTGTAAGAAACCAAACCATTTGTAAATCCGTCAAGATTTCAGCGAGATAAGAGTATTTGTGTTCGTGCAGATCACTCATCAGGTACCACAGAGCGCCAGAAAGCTTGTCTGTGACGAGATGTGTGTATCTGTGCTAGTGACACACTAAACCCTTGTTTGCTTTGACTGTCAGGTAGAAGTGTGCTGGAGCTCGGCCCGGTGCTCGCTGCAGACTCGGAACCTGCATCTACAGTCCTGCACCCAGAGTCCGCATTCTCAGACCCCTCGTTTTTCGAGACAACGCCTACTGCTGTTCGGAAGATCGTATAACACCCTTATCCAAATGCCATTGAAAACATTATAGGATGCAATTAGTCTATCAAACCTCAATATTCCAGGCATTCTTAATTGTAGACGGCAATAATTTTTCTGTATGCTTTTTTAAATAATTTAATGTAAGCCTAGTTAACTTAATCTATATAACACAAAGAGTACAGTTTTTCTGCAGATGAATGAACACATTTAATAATCATTTTATACAAGTTCAGTAAAGCAATAAATGACTTACATTTTAGACATAACATTGCTTGTTTTAGCTCAATTTTGCCAACGAAAGTAGTTCCAAACAAAGATTACAGCACTGTTTTGCGTCTCTGAGCAATGGACTGTGTTCACTTATTGAATGAATCGGTTAAATAAATGATTCAGTGATTCACTCATTAGCATGGTCAAATGCTTTGTTTCTGAATGAATCAGCCGTTTGAATGAATCGGTTGAATCGCAATGACTCACTCATTAACATTCACTTGGTGTCACCTACTGGTGGTAATTTCACATTTCGACTAGTTTTTTTTCTCCATGTTTTAAAGTATTTCAAATATCAGTAATCAACGTTTTATGTTAAAAACAAATCATTAAGCCTATTTATGCATCTGTAACTGCAGTTTTAATGAATCCATGTCCTAAATGCTATTTCAGATGCAGATTCCAGAAATGTTTTCTTAAGACACTAAGTACCGGATGAAGTGCTACTTATTCTTACCCAAAAATACAAAATCGAAGAAATAGTTAAAACTGAATACAATCTTTGTATAAAATCCCTGTTGAACTCTAATTTTGAATTAGTTGGTGACATCACATGTGGGCGGGGTCAGGAACATGCACAGACAAGTTCAGTAAAAAGACTGTTCTGCTGCTGCAACGAGACAGATTATAGTTTGTTTAGAGCTCGGCCTAGTGGGCATTTGTGTAATTTCAGTCTGCATGCATCAGTTCTCAATTTAGCATTGCTTTATATATTGTGATATATTTGCAAGCATTGCACTTGATATTTGAGAAGTTTATTTAATTTATTGTTGTTATTTTATTTCAGAGACCACACACACACACACACACACAGCTATGCAAACTGTATCTAACCCAAACTGCTGGATTATTGGAATAAATCAATGCTTGAGAACAGAAGCTGTCTCGAACTTTGGCTATAAACCTTCTGATCGAGGTTGAGGATTAGATGTTGGCAAACCAGTGCATCCACGCACATATATCTTTAACAGTCTTGCTACTCAAGCTGTGTATGAGATTTCCATTTTGCATTTACTTGTACTTTTACTTTCAATACTTAAGTACGTTTAAGATTTAAAAAATACTTTTTGTACTTAAGTACGATAAATATAAAATACTTTAAGACGTTTACTCAAGTAATATTCTAAACGGTGACTTCAACTTCTACCAAAGTAATTTCCTGGTAAGATATCTGTACTTTTACTTAAGTATGACTTTCAGGTACTTTATACACCACTGGGTTTGATCCATGAAAAGTGTCTGGAAGTGGGGTTTAATTTTCTCCATGTATCAGTTAATGAATTTGATAAACAAAAGTCTTGAATAATATAGTTCATATGAGAACTACTAAATTTAAAAGGATGTCTATCCATGAATTAGTCTGGTGTCATGTTAAAATCTCCACCAATTAAAACATATTCTGTAGGATATCTAGCTTTGAGGTCATTTATAACATCTGTTACTGTCTCCAGAAGATCTTTACTCTGAGTGCGGACATTATATCCATACACATTAACCAAGATGAAAAATATTTGGTCTATTTTTAAAACTACTGCGAGCCAGGGACCATCTATATCAGCCTTGTGAGTAATAATTTTACCTGGGCATTTATTCATGAAGACCGACTTGACCCATGACTGAATTTTTTCCCAAAAGGCAGGCTCTAAATGTGTTTCTTGTAAAAACAAACAGTGTGATTTTTGACTTTTGCAAAAAAAAAAAATGCCTTTCTTTTAACAGAATCCTTTAAACCCCTAAAATTCAAGGACGAAGACAAGATATTAGATTTTATCGTGAACATGAACAAATAAACAACAAATGGATCTATGAGTTTAAATGAACAGAAATACGAGTGCAGTCTGTTGCAACAGACTAAATGTAAAGTTTGCAGAATAGAAAACAAAATCCTGTTTCCTTATCAGTCCATCTCACCTCATAGAAACAGTCATACCTTCTCAAGAAACACATTTACCATCGCTGTACCTAAATCTCTAAAGCCAGCTGCTTTGCCTTCCTTTCTGGCTTGTTCGATTCTTGGCCATAACTCACATCTTAAAAGTCTGTCTTCTTTCGTCAAATCCTCCACAAAGCGGGTGCCAGCTTCCTTGCATACCGAAGACGTCTTGGTTCTTTTCCATATTTCATCTCGGCCCATCCTGCGGGTGAAGAGAATGATCACCTCTCTGGGACGACTGGCCTCCTTCTTTCCCACTCGATGCACTACATCCACAGCAGCAGACTCAAGCATTATCTCACCAAGAAGCTGAATCACATCCTCTCTTATACGTTCACTGAAGTTCTCCTTGAGACCTTTTATGTAAAGATACCACCTTCTTTTGTACTGTTCCTCTTCCAACACACAAACTTTCAGATCATTATTTACTTCAGTGAGTGTTTTAATTTGCTTCTCCATCATTTTGAATTTGTTTTTGCATTCTTTTTACTCCTGTGCATTTATTTGGACGGATTTGGCAACGCTAGCCATCAACTGACTGCGTTGCTTTGTTTGCATGTTTATTTCCTCCTGCTGAACATCTATCTTGGTTCCAAGTGCTTTGATCGACTCTAGTATAGCCGAATTGGACACTTCATTTTCTTTACTCTCTGCCAGCTTTTTGGATCTCGGGATTGACTGTGAGAGCACGTAACAAATGTGACTACTCAGTGTGCCATCTTGCCAGAAGTCCCAAATAGTTGTGTCTGCTGTTATTTGATCATCTGCATGGATTTTAGCCGATAATTCCAGCAATCGACTATCAGTGCTGATCTCTATTATTCAGTGCTGTTGAAACAGAAATCCAGCAATACATCCAAACTATTTCATCCTCAAAGAACTCCAAAGATCTTCAGATGATAAACTTGTGCCAGCGTTTTCATTTATTTTTATACATTAAGTCTCTATTCTGCATTTCATTTAAAATTTATATTTTGCTTTCATTATTGTTTTATTTGAATAGGTACTTTTACATTTACTATGTATCTATATGTTTTGATACCTTGGCAATAAAAAAAAAAAAAAAAAAAAAAAAAAATTGTGGGGTGAGCCTCAATATCACTGAAGTTCATTTCAAAATAAGAGTTCTGGAGTGTATTTAAATCAAGATAAAGCAGGACACACATTTCTCATGACGATATCAAGTGGAAGCCCCTCTTCTCGAGATGATACATATTTTAATAAAAATAAACATAAATACAAAGGTTACACACTCAAATGTTAGACTGGATTAAAATATAAGAAAATGTACAAGTGATAAAAAAATGTACAAGTGATAAGTATTTCTGAATTTCAGAATCCACAGTTATGATGATCTATATTAAATCTGGACAGCTCAGGATATAAACCCATCACTGAAAATATCACATTGATTTTCTTGGTTTTCAGTGCTGTATAAACACATCAACACTGCTACACACATTACACTTCCGTGCATTCATTTAACTTTACATCACTGATTCCTGTAGCGGCTCTTATTCACCATCAGCTGATCCTGAGGAAACTGAACTGACATCTAAATACTGAGAATCTACAATAAAACACACAGTCAGATATGAGTATGAGACATTACTGCTGTCACATCACATCATCAGATCCAGCTCAGAAACACACAGTATACTCATATTACAGTCAGAGATATGAACTGATCAACAACTCTCTCTTTATCACTTACACACAGAGACACTGGAAGAGATGAAAATATTCATATATTCATAGATCATCACAGAATTAAACAGTTTAAAGTACAGAAACTAAAGTGGAGCTGAATTATTATCTTATATTCTCCAAATATGTCTGTTACTAAACTTTGGCCATTTAAAAAGATTTTAATAATAATATACTCACAGTAGAATAATCTCTCCAGTTTATAACGTGGATCATCTTTCAGATCAGAGAGTAACTTCACTTCTGATTTTCGTAGTTTATTCCCAAACAGTCTCAGTTCTCTCGGGTGTGAGGGGTTTGATCTCAGAGCTGAAGCCAGAGCAGCACAACCTTCATCTGTGATGAGACAATAACTCAACCTGTAGAGAACAATGACACAGTGTTAATTGTAGTTGAAGTGTGTGTAGTTTGTTATTGACTCTGGTCTCAGAGCAGGAGAGGAGATATAATGACAAGCATTGCCACAAACTGCTGCTGATAGAATGAGATTTCTGCATGTTGATGCTCAATGCTGCTGTTTGAAACTGTCATGTGCTTCAGGACTGAACAGACACACAGAGCTGAATGTGAGATATTGTTTCATAGTGATATAAGGACAGATCTGTCTGGAGAAACAGTCACTTGATCCTCTAATTACGACTTACAGTTTACCTAAAAATGAAGATTAAAAATCATAAAAAATCCCACAGATTTACATTGACGAATGTTCAGATGAGCCAAGACTATTCAAACTCTGTCAAAATTCAAATGTAAACAAACTGAAGGCCTTTAGACTCCATTTAGCTGCCATTCTATGAACTATTTCTAGACCATTCAAACTCATTTAACCTTCCATTCTGTCTAATATTTCTAATCTATCAATCATCTATATGGGGCAGTCGTGGTCTAATGGTTAGAGAGTCTGATTGTAACCCACAGGCAGCGATGTACTGGTCATCAGGAGTAAAGTGATAAACAACACAAGTGTCTTGATCCATTCAGATGTGACACAGAATTGTGTTCTACAGTCGTGTGATATGAGAACATTAAAGCTTCTGTAGTGATGCTGGCTGAAAACAGACACCACAATGTAATCTTCATGACGAGGTCAATTGGAAAATGCCAAAACATAGACTTGTAAATTCATCACCATAGTAACTTAACTTGCAGTTATTAACACTGTACAATAGAGATGTATTTATTATAAATGTTACTGTTATTAGCCTACTTAAATATTAAATATTACCGGTAAATAAGTTCTTAAAGGATAGTTCACCCAAAAATGAAAATGGTCATTTTCTCAACATCGTGTCATTTCAAACCTGTATGAATTTCTTTCTTCTGTGGAACATAAAAGAAGATCATTTCAGAAATTCAAGAAATTTTTGTCCATACAGAAATCAAGGGTAAGCAAAATGGTTCGGTAACGTTCTACAAAATATCTGTTGTGTTCTACAGAAGAAACAAAGTCACACAGGTTTGGAATGACATGAGGGAGAGGAAATGATGACAGAATTTATTTATCAATAGATTTCCTGCATTCTAGCTCAAAATCAATGCTTTACTGTCAAGTGCATTTCTATGTGACACAAATGCATTATTAAGTTTGTTGTATTTGTCATGAATTCAGTAATATCTATTATTATTTACTCCAATTAAAGGCCCTGTCACCCAGCAAAACATTCATGAGGAACTCGTGGGTCAGATGGGCTGGATTTGTCCAGGGCTGTATTTTAACCACAGTCCAGCCCTGACCACAGGTCACAGGTTTGAGTCTTGGTACTGACAGAGATTGTCATGTCCTTTCCTATCCTCTTCTTTTCTATCTATCTATCTATCTATCTATCTATCTATCTATCTATCTATCATTTCTTTTACAAGCTTTAGTCTTACAATTTACATTAAAGGACACATCTTACTGAAGACAAACACATGATACTATCAGAGAGATGATCTTACCCCAGTTCCTCCAGTTTACAGCGAGGATCCTCCAGTACAGCACAGAGACGCTTCACTCCCGAGTCTCCTAGATTATTCTCAGACAGATTCAGTTCTCTCAGGTGTGAGGGGTTTGATCTCAGAGCTGAAGTCAGAGCAGAACAACCTTCATCTGTGACGCCACAATCTCTCAACCTGTAGAGAACAATGACACACTCTTCACTCTCTCAGATCAGATCAGTTTAGCTGTGAATCCATTAGTAAAGAG